>PVIC010042600.1:0-15742 GCA_004025085.1 Thryonomys swinderianus
GCCCATGCTTTCACATAGTACAATTCCATGATTTTTAATATATTCATCAAGTTGTGAAATCATCACCACTAATTCCAGACCATTTTCATCACTCCAAAAAGAGATTCCAAACCCATGCATAGTTCACTCCCCATTTCTCCCTTGTGCCAACCCCTGGCAACCACTAATCCACTTTGTCTCTGTAGATTTGCTTATTCTGGACATTTCATATCAATGGGGTCATACAAATGTGCTCTTTTGTCACTGGTTTCTATCACTCAGCATAATGTTTTCAAAGTTCACCCATGTCGTAGCATGTGACAGTACTTTCTTTTTAAGGCTGAATAATACATCATTGTATGGACATATCACATTTTGTTTATCCAGGATCCATCAGTAGATAATCAGGATGCTTTCCACATTTTGGCTGATATGAATAATGCTGCTCTGAACATTCCTTTACGAATTTTGGGTTGAATGTATATTTTCTTCCTTCTTGGATCTACTGCTAGGGGCAGAACTGCTGGGTCATATGGTGATGATTGAAACTGTTTTCTTCCTCTTTATTCACAGGCAGAAATGGTACATGGAGCTTTCCAAGCCCAGCGGGCTTTCCTCCTCATGGCCTCTCAGTACCAACAACCGCAAGAGGTAAGAGGGAGTCATGGCAGACGAGCTGTTCAGGGGTGGGCAGAGCAAGGTAGAAAGCGGAACTCACAGGGCCACTCCCTGGGAGAAACATCCAGCGCATGTAGGTTCTGTGTTTAATCTGGATCATGATACAAAACATTTCTTCTATGTTTATCACCTTAGTCAACAAGTTTTTAAAAATATAGATGATAACTGCAAAAAAAGCAATATTACTTATATATCTTTGTTGTAACTAAATTGGTACTGTAACAGTGAAATCACTCATTGAAAAGGTCAACTCATTGATGTCATCTATAGTCCCTTGTTTTTACCAGTCTCATAGCATTTTTGTAAACAAATGTTTACTAATGTTTAATTCTGATCTCACCCCGCATTGTTATTAAAGAGCACACAAGTTTATGATCGTCTGTACTTTGCTTGGATGGATTTCATTTCGGTTAGCACAATGTTGTGAGTAGCAGGAAGGGCAGAACCGGAGGCTCCCAAGAGTTTCGCATTTCGGGACTGTCCAGGGAGTTCCGTGGCTGTGTCGGACTCATTGCGCCTAGAATATAACCCAATGTTTTGCTTTTTAATGAGCTCCTAAGTGATGCCCAAGCTGCCCAATCTCCTCATTCTCATTCAGAGATTCTCTCCCAATTTGGATGTTTTGAGAGTGAGAATCAGCAGCATGGGTGTCACTTTGGAGCTTGTTAAAACAGCAAAGGCACCAAGGTTGAGAGGATCTTTATGACTCTGGAAGTTCTTAGGCATGTTCCAGCTCTCCGTTCTTTTGTCACCAGGAATGTGGATTAACTTTTTTAAAATTAAAGATATTTAGGAGTTCTGTAAGAGGATTTGATGCTAACTGTAATAATCTCAGCATAATAATAACCTTTAACCTATCATGGCATTTTCACATAATGCCAGAGGAAATCATAATGTACAAAAGAAGGAAAGAAAGAAGAGTGGATGTTAGGAGCAAAGCAATGGGCTGCAAGAGTCCTGCCCATTTCCCAGCCACCATATTTGTAAATTCCGCCCCCCACAAGCCCAAATTGCTGACACTGTATTGTGTAAATGACGCTCTCCCTTTCTCCAGCATTCACAGTAACAACAGGTAAATAGATCTACTACCAGTACACCTTGTTACGTAAGGAAAGATACAGTACAACTGGTCATGTGTATCTGAAATTTGGTAACAGTTACATAAATCAAAAAGATAAATTGAGGGCTTGGGATGTAGCTGAGGGATGCCGTGCTCTTGCTTAACATGGGTTGGCCCGGAGTTCAGCCACTGGTACTGAAAAAGAAAAGAAGGAAGACAGGAAGAAAGGGAGGAGAGGAAAGGGAAAAGGGAAAGGAGGGGAAAAAAGGGAAAGGAGGAAGAAAAGGATGAGGACAGAATGGAAGGAGGGAGAGAGGAGGATCAAGGGAGGGAAGGAAAGACGTTCAATATTCATTATGACACAATAGCTTAACTATAATAGCTTCAGAATTCAGATAGTTTTGAATTCTAAAACAAACTCCTGAAATTGAAAAAGTTGAGCTGGAAATCCTGGGAATCCAACACTTTGATCTTCAAAGAATGACACTTGGCTCCTGGACCCAAGACCCTCCCCAGTACAGCCTAGCTGTGTTTTCCCAGTGGAATCTTCTGGGATTTTTATTTTAAGTACAGGTGCTCAGATCCCACTGCCAAGGCATTCCAACTTCACTGGGAGTGGCCTTGGCTTTGAGAGTTCTACAGGCTCTGCGGGTGATTCTAACTTGTAACAGAACTGACCACACCCACCCCACTTGAGGTGAACGTCTCCATCACTGGACCTTCTGTGGAAAGAGGAGTCACCAGTCCCTCTAGGGATGCAAAGACCCCACTTCCCTCAGTGACCTGGGCACCCCTTACTTTGGGAAGAATGAGGAACTCATGGTGCTTCCTAGGTTCGGCCTTAGCTGCCCATTCTGATTGAAGTGAGAGGAGGGGTGTTTCTGATCGAGTTGCAGGTGGAGGAAGGACTGATGCTCCAGCAAGGGCTCAGGTCAGGGCTCAGGTCTCTAAGCTCAGGAGGAACAGCCTCCGCATGGGCACTGGAGGCCTTGCACCTGAAAGTCACTCAGGATTGGTTGACGACTTGAACTAACGTCAAAGGAGTCGATGAATAAAGCCATGGCATCCCAAAAGAGCCCCCATGGTCAGGGCTATTCGTGTGGCCTAGCGTGAGGCTGTAGATTCCCCTTCTCGTGCTGCTGCACTCATGACGAAGGGGAGAGCTGTTTCCAAGGAAGGCACGCACTGGGAATGTCCCCTGGAACACTGATCACAGTGTTTCCGGTGTAAAATGGCCCGGCAAGACGGGACAGGCAAAATGCACAGAAGTGCTTTGGTGCCCACATCCCTTTGGGGCCCTCCTTACACTTCCTCTTCCTCTTTATCCAGAACACTGTCCTGGAGCTTCCATCTGCCAGGAAAGCGGAGGTTGTACCACAGTGGTGAGAACAGTGCGTGGCCAGGCTTTGTTCTTCCAGGGTGTATCTGGAAGGCACAAAATAAAGAATTATCTTCGTAAAACAGATGGTCCTTTCCCAGGGGAGCACTACTGCATCTGAAGCCTCTGCTTCTTCATTTGTCCAAGAAAAAGAGAATTAACTGCTCTAATTTTAGCTCCCATTAGCATCCAGCAGTAATCTTCAAGCTTTACTGTGCATAAAAATTCCCTACAAAGTTGTTAAATCACAGAACGCTGGGCCACGCTTTCGGAGTTTGAGACTTGGTAGGTGTTGATTGAGCCCCAGGAATCTGCAGTTCAAAGGAGTCCCTGAGTGACAAAGATATGACTGGTCCCGGGACTAACAGCAAGAGGATTTCTGTCCCTGTTATACCACAAGCTCAGATTTACTTCAGGGGCTTCAGAATTTCACTTTCAGCTGCCTCTCCCATTGCTTCTCAAACTTTGCTCTTTGAATATTGTGGCAATCTTGTTAAAGTGCAGAACCCGGTTCAGTAGCTCTCAGGTAAGGCCCTGAGCCTGGAGCTCTCACCACCTTCCAGCTGATGCTACATCGACGGTCTATCACTATATTCTGAGACTGAAATCCCCACAAGCATAAGGTCCCTTAGCAGCCGATCATCCAACATGTGTTCTTTTCTCCTAACCTTTCTGTGTTGGAATAGACTATGTTATGCTGCAGTAACAAACATCTCCAAAGTCTGTTGACTTAGCAGACAGATGTTTATTTCTTGCTCACCTTGTGTGCCTATTGTAACTTGGTTTGTTTTCTCATGAAGGAGTTCTTAAAGCATTGCTCATATAATTACTTACAGTGGTGAGGGGTCTGAGAGAAAAGGTACAGAATGAGTTTTTGTTTTCTCTGCAGTGCTTGGGATCAAGCACGGGGCCTTGCACATCCTAAAGCAGGTGCTCAACTACTGAGCCACATCCCAGCACAAAAGAAATTAATTTTAGTAGGAGTGTGAGGTGGGTAGGAAAGACATTTTTGGATAAGAGGACCTTGCAGGGGATGCCTTGGATGCTGCTATTGAAGATAACTAGTTGTACAAGCAAAGCTAAACTAACATTAGTAGTCAACTGTGGCCCATTTCAGCCATAGTTGACTAAGCAGAGAACCTTGGTCTACCTTTGCCCAGATTTCTGACTTACAGAAACTGAAATAATAAATGGGTATTTTTTAAATCAATAAGTTTGTAATGCAGGAGCACAAAGTTTATATGGATTGTTTTGATTCCATTCATGCTGGCCTCTGCAACAACTTTTTAATACAATCATGGGCCTTGGATCTGATATTTCCTCAACTATACCCCTTCCTCTGTCCTAGCAGAAGCAAGACAAGGGGTTTATCTATATCCCTGACTGAAATGTGACATCTTATTTCAAATTTCTTTTCTTATTTTGGCACTGAGCAGCAGGTCTTTCACATTCTCTAATACAGGTGCTTTCAAATTGTTTAGCCATGACCTATAGAAAAATACATTTTATTTCACCGTCCAGTTTCACAGAATAAGTTATTCTTGTTGTGTGCACAACATCCAGGTATTTTTCTTCTAGTTGATCCTATTGCTCTGTTCTTCTGGATTTTTTTCTTTTCATTTTGGTTTTGTCTTTCAGCTTTGGTTTTGATCTTTTAAGACTGAACATGACCCCAGTGAATCCTTTTCATGACGCGTTAATGGGTCAGCCTTTGCAGTTCAAAAGCATCTCTCTCATTGATATATTACAATACTTGTGACATAAGTCATATTATAAAACATTTGCAGAACATCTCGTGCTTTTCTTTTCTGCTTTGTAGTTTATAAAATTAACCTTTGTGCAAAAAGAATGGCCCTGTCCTTAGACACCGTACCTAGACAACGGTACTGTTGTCTAGGAATTTTAGGGCCAATTTATAAAAACTGTCTTATTCCAGTTGATGGATTTTTGCTTAGAAATTTCCCCCAGAAGCTCCCACCCTGGCTCATTCAACTATTTGTTTATTTTTATAACAGAAGGTTATAAGAGGTAACCAGGGAGGTTCCTGGCAGGTCTCCCAGCCAGGACGGCTAGTCTAGTCCTGGTTAGTCTGCAAGGGAAGATGGGAGATGGGTGGATGGTGCGGACCCCAGCTGTTGTGCCCAAAGTACAGCAAGCTTCCTGCTTCCCTCCCACATACTCCATATTTTCTCCAGCACTTCTTGTGCTGTTAAGACCTGTCAATTAAATGTGTGTGTGCATGCATGCATGTGTGTGTGTGTCCACTTGTGTGTGTCCACACAGAGTTAATGTGCATAGGAAGACACAGATAAAAACTCACCTTAGCTTCAAGGAAGGTGATTTATGGTCATTGATGACCTGTATTAGCCAGCTCCATGTGACTATAATGAAATACCTGGCACTGGTTACTTATAAAATAAAACTGATTTTTTATTCACTTTTGGGGGACTCTAACGTGGGCACCGAATGTGGCAGTAACTGGGAACATTCATTGGAGCAAATCACTCTCATAGTGAGATGGGAAAAGAGGTGGAGGCCATGGACAGGGTGCCATAGTCCCTCTAAAGGGCATGGCCTTCATGACATGGGCTCC
The DNA here is from genome assembly GCA_004025085.1 of Thryonomys swinderianus. Taxonomy (NCBI): domain Eukaryota; kingdom Metazoa; phylum Chordata; class Mammalia; order Rodentia; family Thryonomyidae; genus Thryonomys; species Thryonomys swinderianus. The sequence goes on from PVIC010042600.1 coordinate 5,689, forward strand.
CACAAGACTCCACACTCTAAAGTTTCCACCACCTCCCAATATTACCACTCTGGGATCATGCCTTGATATATGAACCTCTTGGGGAGTACTATCCATATGCAAATCATACCACTGTGCATATATTTTAGTCTATGCAGAAAACTAGGAAGCTTGAGCTTTATGTTACTCCAGAAGTGACTGAAAGTGTGTTTGTGTGTGTGCTTTTCTCCTGTCTTCCCTCTCCTTGTACATTTGGACTATCCCTCCCTGGGTACTGAGGATTGGACCAGGACCTCACATATGTTAGACAAGACTTCTACTACTGAGTTAACCCCAAGCTCCTGGACTTGGCACTTTAAAAGGCCTTTCTGAATAGGAATTCAAAACTGATTCTCTTTTCCTCCATTGTGTATACAGTATGAAAAATAAGAGTGGTGGAGGTCTGGAGACTGTCCTGGCACTTCCTCCATCACCAAGTGATGTGCACACCTCAGCACTCCGTTCTTAGCACACATACCATCAGGGTTTGCTAATGCCTGGAGAAGCAATCAAATTCATTGACAAATTGTTAATTTTAAACGAAAGAAGAAAGCCCATTGTCAGTAACATTAGGACTTCAGGCAATTATTTAGTTGCACAAGAGGTCCAAATTATCAGGGAGCATAAATATGTTTTGTATTTTAATAAATTTAATAAATGATAAATATTTGGTCCTACTTGGACTTGTATTTGAGTGTTCTACACATTAGCTTCTCTAATCCAAACCCAAAATAACAAACTCATCTATTTCTTACCTCTGAGACTCTTGTTTTGGGGGTGGCTTTTGGAGAATTAACATGGCAAAGTCCACAGGATGTTTCCACTGAGCCATTCTAACCAAACCAATTTGTCAAGTGGCCCACTCAGCATGAGGCAATTAAAGTTTCTAAGCCCATGTTTTCTTATCTTTACAGATAATCATTCCTACTTCATGGTGTCAGTGTGAGAACTAAGTGAGAAAAGGCATGCAAGAGTCAGGTACTGAGAGGAGAGGTCAGTGTTAGCCTGTGTAGTCCAGCTGTTTCAGCAAAAAGTCCCCAGAGCATAGTTGTTCATTGACAGTCTTTTGTGGCCATTTGGGGAGCGAGTATCTTGCATCTTGGGGTCCCTGCTGTCCCAAGGGCCTCAGCCGTTAATTTAAAAAAAAAGATCAGAGGAACCTTTCCAAGAAGTAAGCAAGACTAGAAGTAGCATGTCACGTCTATCTTCATTCAGTCTCATGGCCATTCTTAGCTGCGGGGGCAGCTAAGAAAATTAATCCACTTACACTCCAGAAAGATTTCCCAGACTAGCTGAGCATCTTTTCGGCTACCAGAGTGATGCTCAGTTGGGCTACAATGAGGTCTCTCGGTTGAAAGTATATTATTATCTTTCTAAAACCTCATCTAGGTTTTTCAAGTTAATATCCCACTTTTCTAACCGTTCAGATAAAGATGAGAAAGACCTTCAAATCTAACAAAAGTGCATTCTTGTTGCATTTAGGTATAAAAAGAAAGATATATCTGTACAAGTAACTCCGATTTTTTTAATTAAAGTAAATTCATTGCTTTTGCCTATGTAATGTTTCACCATGAGTGTCAAGTTATTGTCCAGTATTTTATTTAATTTTTTAATTGAATTCTTTATTGGTACCTTTTATAGACAGTTCACAATCACACTCAACACTGGGGAATTTGTACCAGTATGTGACACAAGTTAATTCTCATTTTTACCCATATCCCTATGCACCCCGTGATCCCCTGCCCCCTATATACATGTGCATTCTTTTTCTTCCAAATCATATGTATTCTTTCCACCTCGATTGTTCAGTATTTTAAAGTGCCAAACTACTCTCGTGACTTTGATCTCAGAACATGCCTTGGGTAAGTTACTTGGTGCTGGTGGCAGCTCTGGAAATTGTAAAAGGAAAGCAAACGGATAAATGAAGCCAAACTCCCAAGTGTTTCTGAAGTTCATGCCCAGAAAATGTCACAGAATTACTCAATCAGAGTTGCTGAGTCTTCTTGGAAGATTTAGCCACGATTAGTGCTGCTAAGTTCTGTTGTCGGGGCCCATGTGACAGAGAACATAATGCAATGAAGTAATTCGGGTCCTAATGTAAAATAAAATGCCTGCTTTGAAATATCGCTATCAAGTTGGAATTTTTTTGTCTCAATACAAAGGCAAACTTATCTGTTGAAAAAGTACTTTAATTCTATGTGCAGATATTTTAATGAATTTTTACATATAAAATGGAAATTTTAAATTTATCTTAATGAACTTTTAAATATATAATTTCTACATTCATCTTGAAGATAGAAACTACAGAAAAATGTAAAGGAAGACATTTTCATCTTTTGTATCATTCTGTTAGGTTGTTATTTATCAGTTGTCTTTCCCAGTGGCCTGTATGGACAGTTTGGGGCAGGAATAGCACCTTTGAATCTAACCAGTGGCTCACTTTATGTTCTTTTCCAAATTAACTTGATATCCTCATTTCATAAATATGCATAAGTTTCTGCTCTTACTGATATTGCTAAATGAGTTGGTTCTCTTCATTACCAAACTCAAAAGCACCCAGAGGCAATATATACTTTTAATTTCTAGAGAAGCGTGTAGACATAAGCTCAATAAAATACCTGCCAAATATAATCTATACAGAGCAAGTCAAAACTATTGCTTGCTGGTATGTGGAGGATTGCTTTTTCATAACCAGCAGCTGTCTGAGTAACAGTTCATATTTTAGATGGAGATATGAGGCAGAAAGAAGCATTTGCTTTTTATGTGAGCTTTTCCACGCATGGCAAGAAAATTACCTCAGTAATTACACCCTGGCTAGCATGTGAAGCCTGCTGCCCATGCTGGGTGCAAAGGCTGCTTAACGCAGACTGAAACCCAAGAGAACGATGGAGAGGCCTTGTTTCTGTGATATCTTCAGAGCCTGCTGGAGTTGACAGCCCGAATCTGCCCAGTCAGAGCTCAATCCCAACAGGAAAGCTAATCATTCATTTATCAGGATCCAGAGAGGAGGGGAATCAGAAAGGAGAGTAATTCTGTCATTCTTCTGCCCAGACTGTTTGTTTTAGCAACATAAAGCTGCAGCGAGCCCGTGATCTGTGACTATGGGGTGGTAGCTTTATAGGTATTTAGAAACTTAGGACTGTGGAGGCAGAAAGGATTTGCTAAGATCCTCTCCCACTGGATTGTCACTTGTGGTGACCTTTATATTTTTTTTAAAATCTGATAAAGCACATTAGCTCATCTCTCTTTGTGTAAGACATGAATTAGATAACAAATGGCTGCCCAAAGGAAGTGAGGTGGTTATCACACACTGGGGATTTGGGAGATTAGCTGAGGGCCAAAGGTTAATAAAGAAAGATAATATCCACTGCTTTATCAACTATTTCATCCTAAGTTAGTTAGAATTCCAGACTGCCTTGATGATAAATGCTCCAGGAAGGACAAAACTATGTATTTGTTTAACTAGGAAATTTTTCATTCACTGTTTACTTACATGTTGGGATCACTTTGTATTTTTAACAAAATAATTATCAACTATTTATCGGTCTCCACTGTGAAGTTAAATGATTGCTCCCTAGCTACCATAAATCCAATCTTGAAAGCTGGAAGGATTACAAAATTTTTCTGTTACAACCCAAATAAAAAAAAAAAGTCATTTCAAAAAGAAGTCTGTGAGTCATTCAGCCCATCTCTTAGAATGCTCCAGGAGAGCCTGCTTTGGCCTTTTGTTCAGACCTGACGCTTGTTAATCATTCCGGCAGCTTTAGCGAAAGTCTCCTTTGCAGGATGCAGCTTCTATCTTTTGTACAAAGCTGTATATGTGAGAAACACAGGCGAGGAGAAGGTAATTCCAGCTGGCATTCCGGTCTGGATCCGCCGCCATAAATTACTTAGCAGAGGGCACGGTCCCTTACTTTTTATGGTCATGTTCTATATTTGTGTGTGCTGGGATGGGTCACATGACAGAACCATCATTTGATATTAGTGTTTCTGCACCCCGACTAGTAAGCGCTTGATGTAAGCCTCACTGTGCAGGACTTTTAACTTGTATATTTAGCTCTTAATTGAAAATGCAGACACTTCTCTAAGTACTAAAATTACAAATAATCTGGAATCAATCTTCTCCGATTGTCTTTCAAACGAAACAAACTACTATACATCTGACTAATTGAAATGCGTGGTGCCTCCTGAGCATTTAACATTAGTGAGTCAACATAGCCAGAAAAATAAAGGCTTAATTCACTATTTTACAGTTTTTAGTTCCTCTCCTGGCTTCCTTAGGAAAGAGTCATGATGTCTGTTTATTTTGAAGGACAGGTGTTTCTCAAACCAATCAAAACATAATGTGTTCTCCTCTTATTCTTCATGTCCCTTCCCCCAGGGCCGTGGTGATGATTCCTTTTCATAAACTAAACGAGAAAAAAAAAATGTTCTTGTCAGGTTTTGGTGGATTAGCTGCTCTGAAAACGAGTGTTTCTATATCTGGAATCACTCACAAGATAAATTTACTTGTAAGTAGTTGCTTTAGATCTTTGTATGCCCTGTTCATGTTACATACTCCAGTCCTCTTTAATTTCCTCAACTTCAGTAATTTATTTCTTAGAGCTTTTTTTTTTAAACCAAGCAGTTACTGAACGCTACTCCATAGCAGCCAGCATGTTGAACGTTTCTACATCTATTCTTCTTTCATTTGTAGTGGACTGTACTTTGGAAAAATAGTGTCTGCCTGACTTACTTGACACAATTCATATATTCCAGAGCTTTGCACTTGCCTTAAATCCCACCACCTCGCACCACCCCCACTCTCTGTTCTGCTGAGGAGCATATTTACTGCCTGCTGAAGAGCTCATCATGGTCCCTGCGAAACCCCAAGTAGCTTGTTCACGTGCTCTTTTGGAAACAATCCATTGTCACTGTCTTGTGTGAATTCTGCATCTTTTCAACAAGATTCTCAGAGCTTCAGGGATCTTTAGAATTTACGTGTCTCTGCTTTTAGGACATATTATGGTCTTTGTGATATTTTATTTGATGCCAGTTTTGATAATAGAACAGCCTCAGGCTCCTACTCACCTTTGGTTGCTTTAAGGGATAAGAGCTGAGTTAATGGGTCCCCGTGCCAGAGGGAGGCAAAGGAAAAAGACGTTTTTATTTACTATCGTACTTTTATATTTTGCTAGAAAGAAAGTAAAGAAAGAAAGGAAGGAAGGAAGGGAGGAAGGAAGGAAGGAACTTGGTATTTGGAAGGACCGAGATATCAGTGGAGGTAGAATTAAAATCTAAGTCACCGATCCACCTCATAGACTTAGATTGAAGGAACATTTCTTATGGGAATTTGGAAAAGAGGAAATCAGAAGAAGAACAAGCCATTTCGAAGGTACCATTTCTCTTAGGCAGCCTTCTACAAAATGAGCCCCTCTGAGGGTCCGTGGAGCGGTTTGTCTCCGGATGCATAAAGCGAAAGATGAGAAATGATCACGGCCAGATTTGGCTAACAGATGTAGCTCAGTCATTCAGAGACAGGAGAAATAAGGTTCTGGGAAGAGGGTGCTGATTAAACTCACATGAGCTGCGCAGATCCAGCGGGCCTGATACTTAAAAGCTGTTGAATAATGTGCCAATTCGAGGCATTCTTCCCTAGGCAGAGTTTTCGTGGCAGTTGTGAAAAGCAGTGCTTTCTCGAGGCACTGAGGTGACTGCCCGTGTCCAGTATCCGTCCTCTGAAGCTGGTACTTGTATAGTTTCAACTACAGAAACTGCGGTGCCCAGCTCCAGGGTTTCCCATCCCAGTGCAGACAGACTAGCTGTGTAGAATAATGACCAGCCCATCACGCAAATTGATTTTAAATGACGCCAGTGACAGGAGTCCCATCATTTTCTTTGGCTGAGTATCTGCTATTTGAATGTGTACAGGGTTCCTCATGGAAAGTCGTAAATTGGATTATCTTTTCCCGGAGGGACTGGACTACAATTTGAAACTTCATATTTTACCAGCTTGACAGAAAATAAAGCACAGACCTGGCAAACCATAAATCACAAACAGTGAGATACAAATAAATCCTTTATAATTATTTAAAATGGGAGCTGACTCCAAGTCCTAGAAAGTGGTTATAAATATACAGTTCATGGCGATGACCAGGGTCTCTGATGAATTCTACTGCATATATAGTTTATTAAAAGCCTAGACCCTGCCGGGCGTGGTGGCTCATCACGCCTGTAATCCCAGCACTCGGGAGGCAGAGACAGGAGGATTGCTGAGTTCGAGGCTTGCCTGGGCTACATAGTGAGCTCAGAGCCAGCCTGAACTACAAAACGAGACCCTGTCTCAAAAAAAAAAAAAGCCTAAATGGATCGATCTTGTCATTCTTTATGGCAGAGTAATACTCCATTTTGTAAAAAAACCACATCTTCTTTATCCACTCTCCAGTTGATGGACATTTGGGTTGTTTCCAAGATTGAGCTATCACGAACTGAGCTGCTATGAACAAGGGTGTACATCTGTCTTTCCAATGATCGATCCATTTAGGTGCAAATGGAGACACCTGGAGGATATACTAATAAGTGAAATCAATAGATCACAGATAGACAATTCCCGGATCTTCTCTTTGGCATGAACACCTGTAGATGCAAATGAGTTCTAGAAAGTAGGACAGCTTTTATAGAGTGGAATATTTCAATAGGAAACTTGGTGTGGGAATGTGATGAGGGGGAAGGAATAAATATGATACAGAAAGAAAATAAAAGAGCATGTATAAAGGGGGGAGGAGGGGGGAGTGGGTAGGGATATGGGTAAAAATGAGAATTAACTTGTGGCATATACTGGTACAAATTTCCCAATGTTATATGTGATTTTTGAGATGTATATAAATTGCACCAATAAAGAATTCAATTTAAAAAAAAAAGCCTAGACCCTGATTTTCCTATCTGCAATGCGATCACTATTACAAATATTTATCAGTAATAATTTTACATTCTCCTTTAGAATTTGCAAAATCTTTGTGTAAATTGGTCCTTGATCATATATATCTTTGAAATTCTTTTTGTAGAAAAGTTAGAACCCCTTCCTTTTCTTTTTTTTTCTCTTGACAGCATTTTCTAGTTTGGATAAAGACATTCAGAATCTTTCTGTAATCCTCTGATACTGTACTTGAGATTGAACCATCCTTTTCAAAAGTAGCAATCAAAGAATGACAGATTCAAAGGCGATACTTCCAGATGCCTGGGGGTGTGTCTTCTGATCTCAATCAGTCTTTCTTCGTTCTTCTGCCTCCCATGGTTTGAACAGGAAAAGTAATCAGCCAAGAGCAACAAGAGGCAAATTGGGAACTGGGTTAGAAACACGTGAGCACATCCTTGTGGCTTGTCAGTTAGAAGGGAGGGAGTGAGTTAGAAGCAGACCGCACGCCCGTGCTCCTCAGAACGTTTTGACACAATGCCCCTCTGAGCCACTTGGCTCTTAGGTTGTGCTTTGTCCGTCATTTGCAGCCTCTGAGGTCAGAAAAGCGAAGTGTACATTTAAATTAGTAAGAAGGGAAAACAAAAGAAGTACAGCTGTGGAATACAGGACTGCCTGCCCGTTTCCACCATGCCTTCCAGCCACTTTAACTTCCCTGACTTTTCTATACTCCATTTTGAGTCAAGTTATCCTAAACTTGCTGTTTCCCCTACTTTCCCCTGTTTTGTTTCTGTGTTCTGCCTGGCACGAGAACAGTCTAGCTGTTGACTTAGACAGTCGGTAAACACTTAACATGAGTAGCAGTAAGTACCAGGAAGGTGCTGGTCATAGAACATGGTCATGCTCACCCCTGTGCCCAGTACGTATGCTAGGTGCTCAGAGATAACCAGAACGCATAAATCACAGAGGCCAAGCAGACTCGCCAGACATTCAGGATGACTGGAACCTTCCCCCAAATCACTTTACTGAGTCTCCGAGACCCTCCTCTTGTCTCTCTATTTGTACAAACAAATATACTTGGAAAGTCAACCCAACTACCTTTTAGAGTAAGAAAACCAGCAGGGGTGCAAAGAAGATTCACAACACCATCATTAAAGTCTTTGGTGTAATTCTCTTGACTTATGGGTTGGTTATTAAGGAATATTGTTCCTGTGTAGATAAGAAATAAGACATAGGAAAATCAAGATTTCTTGTCTGGTATCACTTGACAGAAAAAAAAATGAAAGCCATTATCTACCTCTGGAAATGGTGCCTGTTAATGCACTGACCTCCCTTGGATTTGTCTTCTCCTCCTCTTAGTGGTGATACATTTTTTGGGGGGGAGGATTACTTTTCTAGAAAACAAGCTATGACTGATAACTTTAACCCAGATATCTAGGCTGTTCTATAAATCTGTTTAGGTTTTTTTTTTTAAGCTATTCCAATTTTTGACTTTAACTTCACTCTTTATGTACTAAACAGAAATGTAACTTACACAGCTACTGATTTTACTTTTTTGTGTATTTTTAATGATATTCTTTTTTTTAATCTTTTGGGACAGAAACATTGCATCCTTTATCTTCATTGTGTTGTGGTCCTATAGCAAACCCTGTTGCTTCTTAATCAAGAATTCTTCTAATCAGTGCCATAATAAGTTCCCCATTTATGTTTTGATATGAGCTCCTCTGCCTCCCCCAGAAACTTATCAATTATTTCCTGATTTTTCTCCCTCCTGGCTCTTTCTGTTTTGTCTACAGATCAAATTAGTTTTCTTTTAAAAAGACAACAACAAATAAAGAACTTTCTTGATGGCCTACACTATCTCTGTCTCCCCTCCCCGGACTGTCGGACTTCTTAGGAACCCTCAGTCCCCTTGATTTCATGTCTCCACTGGCACTTTTCGATCTCCTTTCCTCTATCTTCCCACCTTATCATTTTACCAAAAATGACTTTCCAAGAATCCTTCTCTCTTCCTAATTGTTCTTGTTGCATTTAGCCTCCTTGAAGAACATCTCACTCCACACAGAACGGCTGCTGTTGTGAAATCAACCAGCAATAAATGCTGGGGAGGCTGAGGGGAGAAAGGAACCCTTCTCCACTGCTGGTGGGATTGTAGACTTGTACAACCATTGTGAAGATTATTGTGGAGATTCTTCAGAAAACTAGGATTAGAGGTCCCATTTGACCCAGCTATTCCCCTGCTAGTAATAAACTCAAAGGAATTAAAAGAATCATATTGTAAAGATATATGTACGCCCATGTTCATAGCAGCTCAGTTTGTGACAGCCCAATCTTGGAAACAACCGAGATGCCCATCGACTGAAGACTGGATAAAGAAGATGTGGTTTTTCTATTCAATGGAGTATTACTCTGCCATAAAGAATGACAAGTTTCATTCATTTATGTGCAAATGGATATACCTTGAGGACACTAATAAGTGAAATAAATAGGTCACAGATATGTAAATACCATATGTTTTCTCTGGTATGAACCTGTGGATGTAAATGAGTTCTAGAATGTATGATAGATTTTATAAAATAGGAAATATTCAAAGGGAATGTGGTAGGGGAGCATAAGGAGGGGAAAAAATAAATATGACTTGGATAGAAAAAGAAATAGCGTGTATATAAGGGGTGGGGGGCTGTGGGTAGGTAGGAATATGGGTAAAAATGAGAACTTACTTGTGTCATATACTGGTATAAATTCCCCAATATTGAGTGTGATTGTGAGCTGTATATAAAATGTACCAATAAAGAATTCAATTTTAAAAAAATTACTACTGGGCCAGAGGGTTAGCTCAGTGGTTCCGGCACCTGCCTCGCAAGTGCAAGGTCCGGAGTTCGATCCCCGGTAACCACATACAGTGCTGGGCGGGGAGACTCACGCTCACCAGCCATCAATACCACATACCACAGCGCCGGGCATGGTGGCTCACGCCTGTAATCCCTGCACTCGGGAGGCAGAGACAGAATTGCTGAGTTTGAGGCTTGCCTGGGCTCCATAGTGAGCTCAGGGCCAGCCTGAACACAAAGTGAGACCGTGTCTCAAAAAGAAAAAAAAAAAAAAAGGGGCCGGAGGGTTAGCTCAGTGGTTCCGGCGCCTGCC
>PVIC010042601.1:0-15745 GCA_004025085.1 Thryonomys swinderianus
CCTCCGATCCCATTTTCTGACCTGCTGTCCCATTACTGCCCCCTAGCAGCCATCACCCCAAAATTGATTTTTACTGTTTCACCTCGTAGCACTTTAGAAAGAGCGTGTCTCTGCCGTCACTCAGAATATAGTTCATTCCCCAAGTTCCTCCACACAGGGCAAAAGTACAGCTCCAGAGGGCAGGGAACTAGGTCCCCCAGAGGATTTGGGGCGACTGACGAGCAGAGAAGCACTGCGCGTGTGGGGAGAGATCAGAGATCGAGCAGCAGGTGTCATCCGAGCTGTTGTCATAGCAGTTGTTCCCGCGACTTTAACCTCACTGTAGGTATACTGTGTACAGCCTTTCCTCGCCATTCCCAACCTCGAGTCTGAAACTGCATGCTTAAAAATCTCAGCTACGTTTTCATTGCATTTGAGAGCAAAGCCCTTCCAGACCCTCTGCCTTGTTACAAACCGTCTGCCTCCCTGAATCACTGCTCGGTAGCTCTTTCTACCGTCTAGCCTCCTTTCCACCCTGGAACACCTCTACCTGAAGTTGTTGAGACATGTCTGTTTCCACCGGGATGTAACTTCCATGTGACAGACCTTATGCACCTGCTCACGGCGTGCTCACAGGGTCTAGAACAGTGCTTGGTAAACAGTAGTAGGTCAATAAACACTGAAAAGCCTAAGACATTGGCCCAAAGCAATTGCCCCCATTTGCTCTGACTTAGTAAATTAGTTCCTAATTCTGGCTGTGTGCTACTATTACCTGGGGTTTAGTTGGCAACACAGTTTCTGGATCATCACCCCTGGCTAGTCTCATTTAGTTTGTCTTGGGTGAAGCTGAGGAATCTGTATTTTTAATTAACATCTCAGGTGATTTGGACACAGCCGGACCTGGACTGATATTTGGAAATGGCTCCCATGGGGAATATTGCTGAGACAGAACCTCACTGTCAGCATCGCCCAAACCACATTTCCTACGTTGCACATTAATTAAATGTGTGTCCACAATTTTAAAAGTATAGAACTCAAAGGCTTGCCCGATATGTGTGTGTGCTGCTGCAGAAATCGTTGTATTTACTCATGCCCTGTCTGCAGGAAGGCAAGGAAAGCGGCTATCCTGTCAGGTGCTTGCTCCCCAAGACAAAGGTAGAGTATTTAGATTAGCAGATAAAGTGTCAGCTGCTGAGACGTGGCCCAAATGGCATTTGGGCTTTCCTGTAGAATGACATCCGTACACTGTCGAATTGCGGCAGATGGATGGTAGTGTTGCGCGTGCATTCGTGCTGGGAATGAGGCCACCATGAGTTTTTCTCTTGGTCCCCCAAAGGGCTGCCTGGTTGGCTTGTGCTGTTCAAATTGGCAGTGTAGAGTCGAAATGGAGAGCCCAGGCTTTGGAGTCGGACAGCCCTGGGTCTGGAACACAGAATGGCTACCGATGGAAACATGACGTGGGGGGTTTCACATGGCCTTTGTAAGCCTCAGATGTTTCATCTGTAATTAGGGATGATATTATCTAACTCATGGGTTTAGAATGAGCTATCAGTGCAGTGTGGCTGGCATTTTGTACCTAGGGTACTCAGTAAATGCAAATATCATAACCTTTGGGAAGTCTGACTCAGATCGTCCCACTGCCAAAAATTTCCAGACCCTGTCAACAAAGTAAGACATCTTGTCTCCCTACTCAGGAGGGGGACTGAGCAAAGGGATTTGGTTGGGCTCAGAGAAACTGAGAATAAAGAAACTTGAACGCGTTACTAAAAGTTTCCTCCAAATTTCACTTGACGCTTGCGTTTGAGTGTTAGGGCTTCAGTAATTGATTTTTTACAGAATCACAGAGTTTTTCTGAAAGTTGGATTGTGTTTCCAGAAAAAGGTTGGGCTTGATTCAATTTCAGCCTGATTCAATCTACTCAAAATTAATCTCTACAGGAATGGTCCTGATAGACCTGTTCTTGGAGGGCAGGGCAGCTCTCCTATGCCAACAACTGGCACTGATGCTTCTCACTGTCACCTCCTTTTTAAGAAATATGTAGACAAAAGTAAAGTTGTTTCATGTGAGAATTATGAAGCTTGTGTCAGACCGAAGGGACTTGGAGTGGATGGTGGAAAATTATAACTCTGGTGGTTTCATGCTCCGAGGTGAAACCGATATGCAGGTGACCCAGATGCCAAGGTTGGCAGCCTTTTCAGCACACAGAGCTGGCAGGGCCACGAGCTGTGCATGCTGTCGTAGCCATGTCTGAAGGCTGCTTGGGGATGCGAGTGTTTGTGGTGGGCACAAGTGTTCCTCATGGGTGCAGGGACCAGGGAGCTCCAGGAACTGGCAGAATCACTCCTATTAAGTATTAAAAATCACTGAAGTCATAGAAGCAGACAAGTTGACTGGGTATTTAAGATTTTGAGAAAAGCACCAGAAACTGCGATATTAGTATCACCAGAGAAGAAAAGTCAGAAACCTCTAATACCTACCCTCTTTATTTCTCCCAACTTCACTCTGCCTGTTCTGCCCCTGCCCAGCCTACTTTCTGGTCCCAGATGGAGGCATGTAGGGTCTTGCAGGCATCAGTTTATAAACACAGCAGAGGCTTCATTCTGGATTGAAGCCACATCATGGAATCATGGGTTTGTTTGTTTGTTTTTGCTTGTTTGTTTCAAAACTCTGATTTTATGTGGCCTGGAGAAGGGCCAGAGATTCAGGTGTATAAAAATTCCCGATTATCCAAACTCCCTCATCAGCCCTCCCCACCCTTCCTCACCACAGTAATCAACCTACCTTCAGGTCAGTTTGTTTTAGCTTGCAGCTATGAGAAAGAACACATAGCATTTGTCTTTCATTGTCTTATTTATTTTACTTAATAGGATGATGCTTTGTAGTTTCATCCATTTTGCTGCCAATGAGACCAAATTATTCTTTATTGGACTCCATAAATATGTGTATTTAATACGTATTAATCAAAATTGTTTGAGGATAGGGACCTACTCACTATGTGAAGTTTACCACTACACACTGTCTGTATGGATAGAATTATCACACTGTACCACCTAAAGATGAACAGTGGTAATAACAAAAGCCCCCCAGGTGTGGCATGCCCAGCCATCATCCTGAACCGGCTCTCAGGTTAGAAGAGCATCGCCTTCTGCAGAACTGGAGGTGATTCAGCTGTATTTTCTGTGCCTGCCTTTGACAAATTAGTTGCAAATTATGCTCCTGACTGCTTTTACATAACAATTAACACAGTCTTGTTTTCATGGGAGCTGCCTTCATGATGAGGCTGTTCACTCTGTCATTGCTTTGCTTTGCTTCCTTACTACTTTGTCTTTTAAATGCGCTTAGTGGATGGAGTCTCCGCAGTGCAGACTGAGCCTGCTAATCATTTCTTTCCTTTCTCACACTTTAGAGAATTGGGCCCCAGCTCTTAATCTCTGGGCGTGCATGAATAGTTCTCATTAGTTGTGGTAAGTGCATTAAGTGAAACTAACTATAGACGCTCACTGAAACCGGACCGTGTAATCACATTGTTCATCAGAAGGGACTCTAATGTTTACATGCAGGGGAAAAATTGTCACAAGCTCATAAACAGCCTATTCTTTTACACTTGGGTTGGTACAGGCAGGAATAAACACCAACCGCCTTTCCTTCTGTTGATATTACCTTTGGGGGATATCTAAGGGACATTTGGAGGTGTCTTATCCATGCTGTTGTACAGTCTTCCGCTGTGCTTGCTTCTGGTACTGTCAAGTCCCCAAAGGCTGAGACCTCCCTGGAGCTATAACGCATTTTCATGGGGCCTCGATCTGCTGCCCTGAGCTCTGCTCCTCCGCTCCGCCGCACTCACCAGAGGGTGGCGGCTTCTGGTGCCATGGTTGGTACCAACAAGACTTCAGGTACAGTGTTTGGAGGGCATTGACAATTTCAGACTCTGCAGTTTTCTGTAAAGGAGCAGACAGTGTGTGCATTAGATTTGTAGGTGCTGGGGGGGAAGGTCTTTGTCACTATGCTCAACTCAGCCATGTGAGCCCCAACGTAGCTGTAGAAAATGCAGAAGCATTGGCTGTGGCTCAAAATATGTCTGCTCTGTGAGCACTGAAATTGGGATTTCATATTATGTATGCCTGTTGTGAAGTAAGAGTCTCCTTTTGATTTTTCTTCTGTTTTTAAATCATACTTCATCTCTGTGTGTACAGAAACAATCATTGGGCCAGTCTGGCAACTGCTGCATAGAAGAAGCCTCCATCTGATGTTGGATGTCCATCTTGAGAGGACTCTTGAAATACACACACCAGTGACAGTTTCGTAGTCTTGGGAGTCTCCAGAGCTCATGCAGCTCCTAACTTACTTTTTATCCTGATGTTTTATGTATTCATTGTCATAAACGGCCATCTTCCTTTTTCTGTATGTGAAAGCACTTAATACATTTTAAAACAAACACACTAGGGACTGGGGATTTAGCTCAGTGGCACTGCCACCTGCCTTGCAAGCCCAAGGTCATGAGTTCAATCCTTGGCACTACAAAATGAAACTGAAATAAGGACACAGGGAGATGACTAGAAAGTGTTCTTTCAAGAGAGCAGTCTCTTGAAAGGATCAGTTACTCTTCACTTATAAATTTATTGGTACAAAGGCCTTGCTTAAACACCCTCATCCAAGTTCTTCTTGCTACTGTTTTAGCTACTCCTGGTGAAAAAAAAAATATTAACTGAAATAAACAATATGTGACTTCTAAGTTGCATGCCATTCTCAATAGTTAACGAAATCCTGACAGGAGCAAGAGATCCACTCTGTATATGGTGCCCCCCAGTTAGCCACTTAGCAACTGTCCTAACTCTCCAATCAACTGCTGTGGTACTGAATCGACTCCTGCAGTGACACAGCTGTGATGTTCAAGTAACTGTTCTTTGACTTATTAAGGGTTTCCCCAATCATAGTGAGTGTGGCGTTGGTGGTATAGTGGTGAGCATCGCTGCCTTCCAAATCATAGTGACACTAGCCATTGAAACCTCCTGTCAAGGCCGAAACACACAGACAGCCGCAGAAGTCCCGAGGCCCCACCGGCTGTCCCCGACAGTGTGGACTCCCCGTCTTGCCTGGACACCGTCGCCTGATTGCTCTCTGTTGCCTGTTAGAGCTCAGCGTGAATTTCTCTGCTGCTCGGAACCCTTCCCTGGTGCCTGCTGTACGAACAGTTCCTCTGGGGGTTGAACTTGTCACTCTCCCCCCAGCTTTTCCTGCTAGTGCTTATCTCCACTCTCAGTTGTGTCCGTGTGACATGGTATTAGTTTAAGGGCTATTCCCTAGACTATAAGCCTCCAGAAGGCACGTTAATTGGTTCACTGCCTTATTTGCAACAGTTGTTCCAGTGCCTGGCACGTTACAGGGTATTAATAGGTATGTTTTGAATGACAGAATATCAATTTTAAGTCCGCTCTTTTCAGACTCCCTCGTACCTAGTGCTGTTTTTCTATCTGTAGCTGCCATGCATGGGAAGTTTAACACACAAAAGTAAATATTCAAAAGCTTTCACTGTAATAGTCCAACAAATTATCCCTTGAAGTGATTACATTTCTGCTATATTCAGGGTTCAAAACAGTGTTCTGGTATTTGCCTTTATTGTTGACAAGAAATTAAACCTGTCTCCAAATGCCAACGAGAAAAAATGTTCATCCTCCTCTTTTCTCATTGTGTGAGCTGATCCTGTACCCAGATCTGATTAACCATAACAAGTGGGCTCTGTGTACAGTAATCTGAGCTATGTAAAAAGGCCCTCTTTGTTCAGCACTGTGGTGCAGAGCTGTAATCCCACACTGTGGGAGGCTGAGGCAGGGGGATCTCAAATTGAAGCCCGGCCTAAGAAACTTAGAGACTTAGTGAGACTCTGATTCAAGATAAACCATAACCTCCCCAGGGTGTCCGTCACTCTGTCAGGCTCCAGCCCTGTCTTTTCCTATGCTGACACATCCCACCCAGAGCCCCCTTGAGGTCGCCTCTCAGTTCTGAGGTACAGCACTGTCTGTGCCGCCCACCAGCACAGCCTGCTGGGCTTCTGCATGGCTCCTCTCCAGCCCCCAAAACTGAAAATCAGCCCTCTACTTGGCTAGTAGTGAAAGTACAGAGAAAATGGAACAAGAGGGGGGCCATGCATTTGGCTGGGATTAATGAAAAGATGCGCATGTCCCTGAAACAGGTGACAGTCCTGAGCACTTCCGGAGGTGTCTCAAAACGGAGATGCCAAGTCCTTAAAATCAAAGAGTGGAGGGAGTGGAGTGGCCCAAACATGGGGATGTTGTGTTCAGTACCATTCTGAGGTCTCTCCAAGCTCAATATAGACAACAGTATAGTCCATCCTTATCTGCTGTTTCACTTTCCCAGGTTTTGGTTTATGCGTAGAAAACATTGTTCAAAACACTTAATGGGAGATTTTGTAAAAGTCACAGCTCATGAATTTTAAATCGTGTGCTGTGCTTAGAAGTGTGGTGAAATCTCATGTGGTCCCACTGCAGCCCCGTGGGCTCTGAGTCACCTTCTACATGTTGTCTGCACTGTGTGCGCTATGCGCCACGAGTTATTAAGAAGCTGTCTCAGTTACCACACCCACTGTGCCAGGACCGAATGGCTTGAGAACAGAGCCGGTACTGTCGTTGCTTCCAGACCTGCACTGGGGGTTTCACATGTACGGGGCACGGGGTAATTGTCATTTGACCCATAAGAACAGTGTGCTATGAGTGTTGAGAGTGTTCCAGGTCTACCGTCTGGAATAACTGGCTAAGTTAGAGATAAAAGTGAAATCCAAATAATCAATTGGCGTATTTTACTTCATTTAAAATATTTGGCATATTTTACTTCATTGGCATATTGTACTTCATTTTGACATTGGAGCCTCTTTGTGCACACCTGAGTCTAATCACCTACTTTACGGATGGTGCAGCTTAGGTCTGCAGAATAAGTCTGCCAAGCAGGCGTCCCCACTAACAAAGACAGAACTTAGAACAATGCCCTGCTGATTATCTTTCTAAGAATTCTGAACCCTGCTGAGCTCATGGGGGAACATTCCTGAGTGTGGCGGCTGACGGCTTGGACAGCTTTGGGATCCATCCTCCCTCCGGGGTGGCAGAGGGAGGCAGAGCAGCAGCTAGCAATAAGGTAGCGGTGATTTGTGATCTGTCACCCGAGCCGGGCTTTCCCTGAACACGTTGCGCTTCCATATTGTGTCCCCACCTGCTCCAGCAATGCTGTGTGCTAGAAATTATTACTATCTCACATAGATAAAGGAGAAAACTCCGAGGCTTAAAAGGTTAACTAACTTGGCGGGGGGGGGGAATCACACAGCTGGAAATGGAGAAAGCTAGAATTTAACTCAATCAGGCTGGCCCTGAACATGCTGCTAGAAACGCAGTAATAATATTGGGATGTAGGAGAAAATTTTGCATAGCATTTTGGAGAACATCTTGAGCGCTAAAGGCCTCTTCACAGACATGGTGTATCACGGAAACAGAATGAATATCCAAAGATGCTTAGTTTCTCTGAAAAGATGAAAGAGGCTCAAAGAGCACTTAAGTCAGAAAATTTACACAATCCCATGGCTCCCTTGATAGAAAAATCAAATGGGATGCTGAATAAAGTACTTTCTTTAGTCTTTTTAAAAATGCAATGTGAAGATAGAGGCCATCTATCATGTGCATTCAGTTTATCTAAAGTAGTGACAGGCTAAGATCCTCTGATTACTTATTTTACAGACATAATCCGTTGAGTCCCCAGCAGCTCTAGGGCATGGTCTACATACTCAAGTGATTCCCAGTACCAGTCTCTAAGGAACACTCTGTTGAAATTATAGCAAGCGTGGTTGCTTCAGGTGTGGGGAAGTCCAGTGGCCCTACGTACCATGAGCAGCATCCAACTTACTGAGGACTTTGAGGTTTGGTGGTTACTTTGAACCAAAGATAGCAAGGGAGACCTTGAGCTCAGCTTTAAGTCTCCTGTGCGGTTCCGGCTCCTCACCGCCCCTGATGGACAGACCAGTGCTCCTGTAAACACCCTCTCTGGGGGCCCGAAGCAGCAGCTCATGGAATCCGCGTTGTCATGTTCGCTTGGGAGCTTTGCCTTCAAGCTATGAGAAGCTCAAAGCCAGCCATTAGTGATGTGTTCCTCTTAGCGCTGATTACGGATATCTCAGTTCAGTCCATCTTAAAGGGATGTGATTCAAAAGCAAAATAAACAGATCCCGTTTGAGTACGTGCATTGATTCTACATTCAGTATCAGTATCTTTCCTATTGTAGGGTGCGCAACAAAAATAAAATTGCTGTTCAGAAAAAAATACTTGGTTCAGCCCGAGTACACAGTTGTCTGCATCATTAACAAAAATGAGTTGGGGAAAATGTGTGTGAATTAATTTAAATTTCAAAAAAACAACTCGGCCGGGTGTGGTCGCTCACACCTGTAATTTATGTTAATAAGATGCAAGTGGCACACTTTATCCATGTGACCTGTGGCACTTACTAAACAGCTGCTAGAGAGATGTACACAGAAATGTAGCAGGTCTATGCTGGATGCAATTTTTTGCTTTCTAGTTATTAGGTTTGGTTTTTCCCGATCATTACATCTCCCAACTGTACATTCACAGGCTGTGGGACTTTCGCCAAAGTGGCGAAGTCATGGGTAATTGAGGCAGCTTTTTGACTGGGCTAAACCTGTATGAATGTAAAGTTACAGGCGCTCTGCACTATTTTGAATGATAGAACCGTGAAACAGTGTTATCATTTCGTGCTTTTTTTTCTGTTAGTTTCAGTGACTGCCTGAAATTAGCAGAAAGAACCACTCACTCTTTCCCATACCATGCATCCTCTAAGGTCCCAGTGGAAAGCAAGAAAGACAACACAGAATGCTGGCGTGTGACCTGGGGGAGCCCAGGCGAGGCATGTAAGGCCTGTTCTCGTTGCCACTTGGGAAAATAAAAAGGGTAACAAGGGTCCCATAGATCATTCTGAAGGTAGTGAATTGTTCAGTGTATCAAGAGTTTCTGAGCCTCTAAATTATAGCTGCTATTATTATCATCATCCCGCACTATTCTTTGCTCTACACCGGGCAAGGATCTGCCTGTATCACTGTATAAATATTTAGTCATTTCAGTGACAGTTGGTAACTTTTTCAATGACCCTTCCTTACTATTTATGTGTATGTTGTAATCAACCTGAACTGTGCTGAAAGTAAATATGTTTCTCTTAATGTGACTTTCTCTCATCCCCTCATAGAGAATGTTTGTTTTGGCAAGTGGCAGTATATCCTACTTTAATTACCCCATCAGGCTTATTCAGTGCAAAAAATGTTCACACCATTTCAAAGATTGCCATGATCATAGAAAACTATACAGTGTGTTCCTGCCCTTGCAGAGATTGGAAAAGGACGGTTGATGCCTGTCTTCTCATGCAGAAGGAGAATCACCCTGAAATAGCTAAGGAAGCTCATGTGATTAGCACTGATTTGCTGATCCACTATTTAATGAGGGCTTCCTACTTGCTCCGTATACCCATTCATGTGGTTTCAGGTGAGATAGCTTTGGCCACACCCAGACACAAGATGATGAAGAAGAGGACAGCTGGGGTTTTTAACACCACATCGTGTTCTGGGAAAGTCCTGCCTCCCTCTCCCCTCTGCTTGTCATCTCTTTGTTTTGCCAAGTTCCCTTCTGTCTTGCTCATGAATCTGTGTGCTCCCTGATAGATGGGCTTGAGCTTTGCTTCTTTCTCTGGGGCCCTGTCACTCCTTGAATTTGACTGTTGTAATAAAGAAGAGGCTAATGTTTCCCACAGTGAGAATTCTTTAAGAAATGCTTTTCCAAAAGCAGTTGTTCTGTTTTTCTCAGAAGCCTTTGTTTGCATGTTTCTTCCACCACATATCTCCTTGCTCTGTTTCCCTTATCCCTGATTTCTCTTTGACTAGAAGCATAAACACCTGCGCAGGGACCCTTCTAGGGCCACAGCACCAGTTGCATCTGCAGTCTGAACCGTGTCTGGGCAGGTGATTTTTATTTATCTCTGCAGATCATTTCTCTGTCTTCAATTTCACCTTAACTTTAACAATCTTATATTTCTAACAGCTACAAGCTAAGCATATCTTACCCAACATGAGGTATCTGTACTAATGCATTTAACATCAAATCCACAATACAAAAATTAGTACCTGAGGTGAAGTCATTCCATGCAGGGAAAAGTAAATGCCTCTAATAAAATAATGTCCTACCTTCTCCTGTCATTCCACTAGGAAGATAAAATATTTTCAGGCAGAAATGTTAAATGGCAACATATGTGATACATGGCTGAGCCTAGAAACACAGTGACAAGAAGGAAGAGGGCAGAGTGGACCAGAAAAATCAAGCACAAAGAATGCTTTGAATAAAAACCACACAGAGTGACTGAATTGCAGTGACCTCACATGGGTTAACTGGTTTTTCTCACTGCTGTGGTTTGGAGTTGAAAGAACCAGCCCTTTTGACTTGAATACTTTAAATTTTTGAGCTTTTTCTGCAGGCTGTGATAGCTGCTGCTGAAAGAACTATACTGGCTTCTAGGCTTCTCTCTGGAATGCTGAAGAGCAGTCCTTGGGGCTTAGGAAAAGGTGCTGGTAGAGCCTAAGGGAGGTAGATGGAGATGGAATCCATTGATTATTTCAAGTCAGTTTTGTAGCATGTGTTATTGACGGTGGAGATTGAAGAGTTGGAGCCAGAAAAGTCACTGTCCAGAAATCCTGTGTTACTTTTAGTTTTCAGAAACACCTGAAGAGAGGTGGATCCCTCACTGTGTTCTAACTATCCTGGGCTTTTTGTGAACTGGAATGCAAAGAATGATAGAAGACTTTCACTTTTTAATGGTGACTCTTGAAAGGGAAAACTTCAGTCCCACTCTAACCTTCTTCAGCACTATAGTTATAAAGTCCTGCCCGCACCTGTGGAACTCTGCTGAGCCCCCAACCTTTTGACGCAGGGGAGCAAAGCTTAGCTCCCCACCTGAAACGTGAGTCTGTGTTCTCTAAAACTGAAGAATGAATTTTAGGAACGATGTAGATTTCAGTAGGAAAATTTTATTAAGAAAGAAAGCTTCTGCCTGAGTGGCAGAAACAGGAACCCGGAAAGGTGGGTAATCCAGAGTTACTTTTTCCAGGGGAAATTTATGGACCAAAATCACAAGGTGGAATGGGCTCAGACTAGGGGGCTGCCAATAAGATTTAAGAAGGTGGACAGACTACAATTAACCAATGAGTACAGCGGGTGCTTCTGATAAGAATCAAAGCTAATGGACAAACCATAATTAACCAATGGGTTTACAACAAGTACTGTTGTTTTAGCAACCCTGATTAAATGGGGTCCAATGAGGAGTCAAGTCATACAGGGTTTTTTTCTTGTCAGGAGATTCCTCTAGGTGGTCCAAAGTCCTGGCCCTCTACCCCCAGAGAATTTACATTCACTGCTTTCCCAGGGAGGTGGGTGGATCTGAATCTTGACCCTCCATCCTGGGAGAATGAGGCCAGTCGGTCACTGCTCTCTGGGAGTGTAGTTTTTTATTGATGGTGTTGACCTTTGGAAGAGTTCTCTTTCTTGTAAGCCTTTTAAAGGCCGGTCCTGTCTATCTGCCTACCACATGTCTAGCTAGGTTTAATACTTGTAATACTTTCAAATGCACTTAAAAGCAGCTAATGGAGGGACAGGTATTTTAGTAAAAGAGAACAATGATTAAAACCTTGACTTCTTATAAATGTCATTTTTTAAAAATCTAGAGTAATTGCATTGAATTTCAGTGCACCTATTTTATTTCTTTGATTATTCTGGATGGAGTTTCAGAGTTGTTCTTTAGTTAGGATTACCTTTAGTTCTGTTATTGGACTATTACTCCTCTTCCTCCTCCTTCTCCTCCTTCTCCCCATTTGTCAATGTCCATAATTAACTTCCAAATGGAAAAAACTAAAGAGAGTGAACAGTAAAGCTCTGTTATTTATAGATGCAGTGAGGAGGGAAAGTGTGGTTGACCCTAACCTCCACCTGGCATTGCTTGGCCTCTTTTCTCCCAGGTGTTTTTTCTGCCCCACACTTAGGCACTAATGCAGATTTCTAACGCACACTGTTATTAACAAAACACAAGTTCACAGGCCAGGGATTTAGCTCAGTGGTTCTGGTGCCTCCCTAGCGAGCACAAAACCCCTGGTTCAATCCCTGGTAACCACATGCAACAATATCGGGCATGGTGAATCACTCCCGCCAATGATCAGTAACAAATACCACAGTACTGGCCATGGTGGCTCCCACCTGTCATCCCAGCACTCTGGAGGCTGAGGCAGGAGGATTGCAGTGAGTTTGAGGCTTGCTGGGCTACATAGTGAGCTCAGGGTCAGTCTGAATGACAAAATGAGATTCTGTCTTAAAAAAAAAAAAAAACAAAAAACACCCACAAGTTCAAAATGGAAGTGTTGTACTTTTCACTCATCTTTCCCCACCTCCCCCCTTTATCCAGATTCTTCTTTCCTCTTCTTTCACTTTAACTATTTTAGATGCATCTTATGAGGAAGATCTTATTTGTCTGTTAATTTCTGGCTTATTTCACTTACTATAGTATCCTCTGGGTTCAACCTTCTAGTCACACAGGAAGAGATTCCTTCCTTTTATGGAAGAATAATATTCCATTGTAAACACACCTTCTTTATCCTTTGTCTGATACAGTTATTTAGGTTCCCTCTGTGTCTTCCTTATTGAGTTCATGTTAAAAAGAACGCAGAGATGAAGTTACATGTCCAACCTCCTGATTTTAATTCCTTCAGATATACCCTCAGAAACAGGACTAATGGATCATCTTTAATTTTTTTAGGAACATGGGTACTGATTTTCATAATGATTATACAGATTTACATCCCCACAAACTATACAAAATTTTCTTTTTCTTTATATCCTCCTTTAAAACATAGCTTACATTTTAACAGTAGCCATTCTACTAGAAACTAGTAATATCTCATTGTGGTTTCCATTTCCATTTCGCCAATCATGAGTGATACTCCCATATTATCATGGACATATTTCACATTTCTCTCTTTCGATAGAAATGTCTATTCAATCCTTCTGTTCATTTTTAGCCAGGTCACTCAGGAATTTTATTCATTTAGTTTTTTCTACTTAGTTGTGTTGCTTCTGTATGTTAGGTATTAACCCTTTATCAATAATATGTTTTGTAAATATGTTCTCCTGATCCATAGGTTGCCTTTTCAATTTGTTGACTGTTTTCCTTCTGCATGGAAGCTTTTGGTTTAATGTAATGTCACTCATCTATTTTTGCTTTATCGCTTGTGCTTTTGGCGCTATATCCAAGAAATCCTTGCCAGTATGTTTGTGGTGTTGACTGAAATGATGGTTCACAAAAATACACATATCCCCAGATTGATCCAGTTGTGTACATTAATTATGTGAAGCCTCAATAAAATGTCATTATAATGTACTACTAATAATAATGTGAATGGTAGAACATGGTAAACTTGTAAAAATCCTAGAAACCAATATTGAATGTTGCATAGGATCCTGGCCAGTCTAGCTGCTATATTTCATAAGACTTTAGTGTTGATTCCTGAAACAGACTGCAGCTATTCATATGCCTGGGCCTCTGAGAGTTTCCATCTCTTCAGTTGACTTCCAGCCACCACAGCTATAAGAAAAGTCTGTAAGGGGCTCCAATTGATAGACTCACCATCATATAGAAAAACAGGGTTCAAAGTCATGTCAGAATTCAGAATACAGGGCTGGGGATGTAGCTCCGTGGCACTGCACCTGCCTGGGAGCAGTGGGGTCCTGAGTTTGATTGCTGGTCCCAGTAAAAAAAAAAAAAATCAGAATTTGAGCTACAGTTTACCAAAGTAAAAAGAACTGAGTGGTGCTCAGTGATTTTTGGTCCAACCAGTTGACTTTCAGTGCGAATACTCAGAACATTCTTGCTATCTTAACGTATGTCATATCCTTGATGTAGAGACATAATCTAGGGTCAGATAGAGAAATAAATCTCATCTCTAATTTTGCTTTCCAGTAATTGTTAGTGACTATTTAAGAGTTGATTTGAAAGCAGTATATCATGACATCCAAACTCATTAAAAAGAATCACAACTGAAGAGTGTTTTCTGCCATAGAAACAAGTGTGGTAGAGAGAGGGAGAGAGACATAATACAAAATTATATACACATATTAGATATGTATTGTATTATCAAACTACGGTGTTGTATTATCAAAATAATAAGTGCTCTTTTAATTTTGAGTCATTGTAAGAGTGATTGCACAGTTAGATGGCAGGTATTATCGAGATGTTCCCCATGATTCCTTCTTTTCTTACAGAAAAATAAGGCAGTTCAGCTAAAATTTTAGGCTCCTTTGACCATATTCCTGACTTCTAGCCAGGGACACATACATACAAGTGATTTCTTCCTGTCCACTAAGGCCCTATTTTGTAGTAACAGCATCAACGTCAGACCCAAGAATAGCCCTAGATCTCTGCTAGGTCTCTGAGGGACAACTCAGTGGGAACAGAAAGGTGACATTGGTCCTTTCCGTGCCCCACTGTTGTCACATGTATCCATGATGGAGTCTCTTTCCTGCTTTGTAGTCCTGTCTCTTCCAGCTAGAGTTCAGTGTGTGGTCTTCTCTTATCCCCAGGTTATTTGATTTTCTAGTCTAATTTTCTCCCCAGCACTTTCCTATTTAGCTTTTATAGAATTTATTTTTCCTTTCCTAAGTGTAATTTTTTTGTATCTATCTTATTCGAATTTCATTTCATGTAATCCCTTCAGTGCATCCAGGCTATTTTGGATGCTAAACATGTTGTCTCTTCCCTCACAGCTGGGTATACATTGTAGAATATAAATATATACTTAACTCCAGTGTCCACAACACTTAGAACAGTAAAAGTCCTGGCAAAGCCAGGAGAAGAGAAGGTGGCTGTCCACAAGTCTTGTCCAATTGACATTAGTTTTTGCAAGAGATCAGTTAGAGTGAATGGGAAAGTGACATTTAGCCATGCTCTCCATCTCTGTGCCTCATGATATTTTGTCTTTGCATATCTTCCACAGTCTCCTTTCTTCTAGAAGAACTTTCTTGACCTGTCATATACATGGCAGAACATGGCCATTGTCATCCCAAGTTCTACGGTCCTTGTGTTTAAGAAATTTGCTGTGACTTTCAGGAATAAATTAAAAGATGAGAGAAATCAGGAGCAAGAATGAGAGAGACAGAGTGATTCCTTTGGTCCAACTTAGACAAGTGTCCACATCTGGTCTAGTAAATTCTAGAAAAAAATAGCAACATTAGGGTGTAAAGATGAAGGTGGTGAGGGTCCAAATTTGTGGGTAAATTGGGGTGAATTGTTCTAATTCAATCACAACCTCAGAGAATTACTAGTAGTGAAAGTAAACATTGGAAGGGTCTTGTCATTCTTTATGGCAGAGTAATACTCCATTTTGTAAAAAAAACCACATCTTCTTTATCCACTCTCCAGTTGATGGACATTTGGGTTGTTTCCAAGATTGAACTATCACGAACTGAGCTGCTATGAACAAGATCGATCCATTTAGGTGCAAATGGAGACACCTGGAGGATATACTAATAAGTGAAATCAATAGATCACAGATAGACAATTCCCGGATCTTCTCTTTGGCATGAACACCTATAGATGCAAATGAGTTCTAGAAAGTAGGACAGCTTTTATAGAGTGGAATATTTCTATAGGAAACTTGGTGTGGGAATGTGATGAG
>PVIC010042603.1:0-15737 GCA_004025085.1 Thryonomys swinderianus
CCCTTGAGAGTTCTCACTCCTGACACATCATGGTAGGTATTTGAGCAGAACAATCACATCATGTTTGTTACCATAATACAATAAATGCCAATATCAGTATTAAACACAGTAAATAAGACAAAAAAGTTTTGTTAGATTCTATACTGGATACTTTGAGCTTATGAGTTACCTCTATGTCTGACTCCTCACTGCACAGCTCTGGGATACAGTGTGCTGCTGGGCGGCCTTCAGTCCACTGGAAATGGCCTGCACCCTGCAGCCAGGTCCGCGTGCTGCTCACTCAGTTCGCCGGAAGCATGGCACGGTGGGCTCGGAGTTGCTCGGTCCGGTCCGCCCGCCGCAAGTTCCCAGTCCGCTGGACTCACGGCACGGCCGGCCCGGGGCTGCTGGGTCCGGTCTGTCCGCCACAAGTTCCCCAGTCCGCTGGGCTCACGGCACAGCGGGCCAGGGGCTGCTGGGTCCGGTCCGTCCGCCGTAAGTTCCCCTGTAGGCTGTGTTTTTGCATAGTACGTTGTCATACACACCGGCACCATTACAGCTAGGAAAACATATGGAAAGCACAGCCATCAGTGATACAGTAATAATTCATAGTTTAGCAGAATAAAAATATCAGATGAAAATACATTACTAATTTGTTCATATTTTAAAAATATTTCCATCTTGTCATCCTCTATTCATAAGATAATGGCCAAAATCATCTGGTGGTAAGTCAGCCTTAAGGAGTAAACTGTTTCCACCTCAAAAGAAGTTTACTTTGGATATAACACATAACTACACAACCCACTCTGGGTAATAACTGTACTCAACTAAACCCACTGACGCTAATTAACAACAAATATCTTTGTATATTCTTAATTTGTTTCAGACTGTTTTGATATAACTTTTTTTGAAGCAGTTTAGAATAATATGTCTATATTAATGCTCAGCTTTTTGTTTTTACTGAAAATCGGAACTCACACAGGAAAATCTTGGAAATGTCAAATGGCCACAGGGATGGCTGCATGTAAGTAAGGTGACTCCATTGTCAGAGCTAGATGAGATCATGCTCCACTTAGAGCTCGGTCATTGGGAATAGCTGAAGAATTACATAGATATAATTTGTCTTCACTAGGTTTTACCTTTAATTTTTGGTGAGAATACAAGTTTATATAAAATTTATCACATTAGGGCTGGAGATTTAGTTCAGTGGTTCCGGCACCTGCCTCTCAAGCGCAAGGTCCTGAGTTCCATCCTGGTAACCACATACAATGCCGGGCATGGTGGCTCATGCCTGTAGTCCCAGCACTCAGAGGCAGAGGAAGGAGGATTGCTGAGTTTGAGGCTTGCCTGGGCTACATAGTGAGCTCAGGGACAGCCTGAACTACAGAGTGAGACCATGTCTCAAAAAAAAAAAAAGAAAAAAATCACATTAGCTGAAAGCTATTTTTTTTAAAATATTGGTAAAGACATTAGTATTTCCAAAGGCAGAAACTTGCTAAATGGAAAGATATTTTCAATCCTCTCTTAGTACTTCTTTGCAAAGGAGTTATAGGATACATCCAGTTTTCTTTTTTTTTCCCTATAAAAAATCTTAATCTATTGTGAGCTATTTCAGTGGACTCACAAGTCAATTTCAGTTCCCATTTCTAGAGTGATTTCCTGACTTTTGTTTAGACTCGGATTTGTCCACATCTCCCCAGTAGAACACTTGTTACTTGCAAAAACTATGACAATGCAAGTTTTATTTTGGTGGTAGGTAATTTCCAGACGGAAGGGCTCAGAAGGGTCACCCATTTGTATCACAACAGGAAAGTGCTATCTGTCCATAATTGTTTCTGATCTTTTGGTTTGGAATCCTTATTTATTCTGCATAAGACAGAAAGATTTGTGACGCCCTTTGGTGATAGATAATCTTTTCTTCCTTCATATAAGCAAAGAGAACTTTCTAGAACATTCCTTAATGCACTCCAAAATCATTTTTTCTGTAGAATAAATACTAGTTTTCCTTCAACAAAGATCATTTCAGATGTGAATCTACTTCTCCGGCAGAATAAGCATGTGTGTACCATTGGCTAGAGAAGTTTAGGATAGATAACTAGCTCTTGGATTTACAGTTTTCTTTTTCTTTTCCTGAAATCTAGTATAAACCTTCTAGATACTAAATTAATCACACTTTGTAGTTAAGTTTTTATGTTTGTTTAGCTAATATGAGCCATTTAAAGTAATTTTTACTTTTGCAAATACATGGACAATCTACATCTGTTTAAATAAAAAGGTAACGTCTGTAGAATCCACTGGAGGCCAGCAAACTTTATTTAAATTGACCATCATATAGTATAATCATGGCAAATTACATTAATGTCTTCATTTGATCTTGGCTAACAAATTGAACTAAGAATTAAACCACAAACCTATGGCTATTTTAGTTTTTAAATAAAAAAAATATAAATACCTTGTTTCCAAAATGATCATTACTGATATTCAAATTCTATTAACCAAGCAGAATCGCATTATTCTGCTGCCAAAAAACATTGGATGATTATAAAGTGGCAGAGATTAAAATGCTTTACCAGAGAGACCTAATTACCTGTTCCTAAAATTTTAGTGTTTGGGCCCAGAGTTTAAAAAAAACAAAATAACAAAAAACAAACAAACAAACAAAAAAAAACTTGTGAGTTTGCTAGAAATTTAGAATTTTTCTCTCCATTTTCTGAGTAACTAAACCAGAAATGGTCTTCTAGTGGCATCCCCAAGTGATTAGTAAAAACATTAGCATGTGAAAACTGTAAATCATAGGATCGCTCTAACAAAACTAAAAGCATAAATGTCCCAATGCTCACTATTTGGTTTTAAAAGTTTCTCCTCCTCCCTTGATTATTGATGAGATCAGCTTTTAGTTCTAACCAATAGAATATATAGGTGTGCCCACTTGTTAAATACGATGGAATCCTATCACACAAGAAAAACTTATGACCTCCTTATTAGTTTACAAGCAAAAGCCTATATTGCAAAATGTCTTCAGCAAAGGTCATATGATCTCTGTTGAATAGCCAGAAACAGCTTACTCCCAGTCCAACTCCCTACCCAGAACTGAATTTTCCCAGTACAATTTGATCTTTAGCAATCAATGTTTCTCTACTCATGCTTCAAATGAGAGTCTGCCTCTTTCTACCAAACTTGCAGAAGACCTAGCTGGGTCAGGCCCTGACCCAAGTCCAACAGTATTATGATAATAAAAGTTAACTATTTCAAACTACCAATTTAATGGTACTTGATTAGGCACAGTAGATAATTTGAACATTGTCTAGTTATAAAGTTTGACTTGCATTATTTAATATGCTAAATGTTAATATGATCTCAATAAATAGTAGTCAGTTATCCATCATGTGTAGAATATTATTCTAATCATATATATATATTGAATTTTCAACGTAAAAATAAATTATATTCTGTAAAACAGACAAAACAATCATAATTGGCTTGATGTCAATCTTTTATAGACATTAGATAATTTGATTAAACATAAGCAAGATTTGATTTTTGTTTTAAAATTAGGTTCTTAAATACTAATCAAATGAATTCTTCTACAGATGAATCTAATACAATAATTT
The DNA here is from genome assembly GCA_004025085.1 of Thryonomys swinderianus. Lineage (NCBI taxonomy): Eukaryota > Metazoa > Chordata > Mammalia > Rodentia > Thryonomyidae > Thryonomys > Thryonomys swinderianus. The sequence continues at coordinate 3,591 of PVIC010042603.1, forward strand.
ATAAAGTGTATAGTTTCTGGTTTCAGACAGACTTCTTTAAATTTAAATGAACATCTCAGCTTTCTTTTTTTTATAATCTATAATTTGCAGTGGTAGAATTGGGCTTAGATCTCATTTAATCCAATAAAGTCCTCACACATTAAAACTAATATCATAATTATAACTTCTGATATATAACTCTAATGATTTACACATTTAAGTCAGAGTTTTTAAGCAGAATTCATCATTTTACAACATAAACTAAAGGTACAACTATATATCTCATCACTGTGTCAAAATAATAACTAAAACAATTAGAGATTTAGCTCAATATGTACAGTTCTGGATTCATTACCAAGTTCACATAAACACCTACAAATTTCAAAGTGTACAAAGCTAATGTGCCATTTGTCCCTCTGCACAAACCGTTGTGATGCTCTGTGTGAGCACATCTCCCTCACCCTTCCCAAGTCCGTCAAAGAGCACTTCCGGGGGGTACTACTCCCCTGTGTGAACACTTACGCGTCCCAGCACAACCTCCCTCAGCTGGTACTGTAAGTCCACCTATGATTCTTACTTCTGGTAATGTGGGTACATTGTACCACGTTTTCGAAAATCATAAAGAAAGAAAGAAAGAAAATTGATGGTAAAAATCATAATAGTAGGGCTTGCTAGCTGTGAAGATTTCCCCCAAGCATAGAAACCAAAAGCAAGAATTCAGGACAGTGCAGATGGATACAACTGGGCCATACACTAATAAGTGAAATAAATAGATCACAGATATCCAAATACCATTATCTTTTCTCTGGCATGAGAACCTGTAGATGTAAATGAGTTCTAGAATGTATGATAGATTTTGTAAAATAGAAAATATTCAATGAGTGTGTTGGGGGAATATAATGAAGGGAACTAATAAATATGATTTGGAAAGAAAAAGAAATAGCAAGTACATAAAGGGTGGGGTTGTGGGAGGATAGAAATATGGGTAAAAATGAGAATTAACTTATGACATATACTGGTACAAATTCCCCAATGTTGAGTGTGATTGTGAGCTGTACATAAAATATACCAATAAAAATTTCAATTAAAAAACAAATGAATTCAGAAGGGTGCCACTGACAGAAGAGACTGACAGTGTTGAGTGGCGGCAATTGGTGTCACCTGATACTACTTCTGTGAAAAATGTTAGAGATCGTGGCTGGTTCCTAGGGACAGTTGCAGGAATTCGCCAAAGGAAGATATAAACTTCAGGGCCGGGGAGCTGACATAGGTGACCAGGAGCTGCTGAAAGCTGAAATGCTAACTGTTCAGGGCTACTGAGCTTCAGAGCACAGAGAGGTAGCCCTGAGGATGGAGGGCCACAGGGACCGAGACACTGGAGCAGGGACAGGACCTGCACTGTGCTGATTCATAACTACCGTTTGAATTGAGCAAAAGAATCAGCTGATTGGAATCACTATCATGAAGTAGTTGCCAACTTAGTTTGGTTTCAGTTCTTCACATCATACTGTTTATGTAATCTATTTCAATAAGCACACCTAACCACAAAGTACGTATCTTTCAGTTAATGTGGATTTGGAAAAAAAAAAAATAAAGGAAGGAAGGAAGGAAGGAAGGAAGGAAGGAAGGAAGGAAGGAAGGAAGGAAGGAAGGAAGGAAGGAAGGAAGGAAGGAAGGAAGGAAAAATAATTTCTCTGATCCGATAGACATCCATCTTAGTTCTCATGTCACTACACAGTTTTGCCACCTTTTTAAAATATTTCCTCTTCTTAGTTCTCACACAACAGTCTTGTTTTCATCATGATCTTGTTTTTATCAAAGTCTATGTTTACTTTTTCTTGTCTCTCTTGGTTGTCTTAGCTCATTTTGTAAAACAAAATATTTTAAAGTTTTTCCAGGTTTAATGCTATTCTGGTTTACTCTAATTTTTCACTATAATCTCTGTCTATGAGACTTTATCCACTTATAGGTGTTTAAATAGTATGCAATAGTATTGAATAGTATTGCAATTTAAGGCTCTTACTTTGATATAAATTCTCAGATATCTACTCTTTATATGTAATTTCTTCCTCGATGACTCTACAATATCTCAGTAACATTTATTACTTATATGGTTAATATTTCTTCATTTTTTCTCTTTGATCTGTTTCTCTCTCAGCAGATAATCATAATAGACTTCACTAAGTGCCCCCAAATAGATATTTAAGCAAACTGGTCAACACGTTCTATATCTTTCTTTATCTTAGTTTGTATCATCACAGGTAATTGTTTGCATCAATACCTTTCTAGCACATTGAAGAAGATGAGTTTTGTGAAAGAAAATATATCATGTTACTTTCCACTTAAAATATTCAGTGTCTGCCTGGTTCTAGTTCATATCATAGCTAAAAAGTTCATTCATACATTTATTCATTTATTTATTCATTCATTCATTTATTTAGGCTTCTGCCCATAGACCCAAATCATCCATCACTAATCTCTTCTTGGCTCACTATAATTGAGCTATGCTATACTCACTAAGATCAGCTTTATTTTTCTCCTTTTCTTTCTCCCCCCCCCCTTGGAATACTGGAGATTGAACTCCGGCCCTTGTTCATTCAAGGTAGGTGTGGTACCACTTAAGCTAAAACCCAGCTCCAAGATCAGGCATGAAACCCAGTTTCAATCAAGGTATGCCCCTGGCAGTGGTCTTCAGAGTTTAAACCCATACAAAAAGTGTTGCCAGCTGTTTTGTTAGACTAAGGAAATAGTAAAATAGTAAGTAGTGAGATCATCATCATCCTATTATGCATTTTCTAAATGAATATCCTGTGAAATAATTAACATTCTCAACCTGCTTTGCAAAAAGTTTCCTTGAGTGAATAAGATGTTTCAGCTCTTTTTGAAAATTATTATAATATTTTTCAGGCAAGGTGGTTCATGCCTGTAATTGCAGCACTTGGAAGGCAAAGGAGTAGGATTGCTGAGTTCAAGGGTTACCTGGGCTCCGTAGTGAGCTCAGGGCCAGCCTAAGCTACAAAGCAAGACTCTGTCTCAGAAAAATAAATAAATATATTTTAGAATAATAATAATAAGAAGAAGAATTTTGCAATAGCAGCCATTCTTTGTGGAGTGAGATGGAATCTCAGTGTTGTTTTTCTCTGCATCTCTCAAATGACCAGTGATGCTGAACATTTCTTCATATGCTTCTTGGCTCCTTTTACTTCTTCTTCTAGGAAGTGTCTGTTCATTTCAGATGCCCATTTTTGAATTGGATCTTTCAACTTGGAGTTACTGATTTGTTAAAGTTCTTTACATAGTCTAGCTAGTAGCCCTTTGTCTGACAAACAGCTTGTAAGGATTTTTTTTCCCATGTTGTTGGTTGTCTTTTAGCTGTACAAGTGGTTTCTCTTGCTGTGCAGAGCTTTTTAGTAGAAAGAGATCCCATTTGGTGATTCTTTCTGCTAGTTCTCATGCTATAGAGGTTTTGTTCACAAAGTCACTGCATACCCAATTTCTCCAAGAGTTTTACCTAACCTGTTCTGCAGCAGGTTTATTGTTTCTCTACTGGTGGGATTGTAGACTTGTGCAACCATTGTAGAGAGCAGTGTGAAGATTTCTCAGAAAACTAGGATTAGAGGTGCCATTTGACCCTGCTATTCCCCTACCAGGAATATACTCAAAAGAATTAAAAGAATCATTTTGTAAAGACTTATGTGCACCCATGTTCACAGTAGCTCAGTTTGTGATAGCCCAGTGTGGAAACAACCCAGATGCCCATCACCTGGATTGGGTAAGGGAGATTTTTTTTAATAAAACAGAGTATTATTCTGCTATAAAGAATGATGTTTCATTCATTTATGTGCAGATAGACACACCTTGAGAACACACTAATAAATGAAATAGATTACAGATATGTGAATACCATACTTTTTCTTTGGTATGAGAACCTATAGATGTAAAAGAGTTCTAGAATGTATGACAGAGTTTGTGAAATAGGAAACACTCAAAATGAATGTGGTAGGGGAAAGTAATGGGGGGGAAAGTATAAATATGACTTGAAAAGAAAAACCACATGTATATAGTGAATGAAGAGGGTGTGTGGTGGATTGAGAAATAGGTAAAAGTGAGAATTAACTCATCCCATATACTGGTACAAATTCCCCAGTGTTGAGAGTGATTGTGAGCTGTATGTAAAATGTAGCAATAAAGAATTCAATTAAAATGTTAATTAATTAATTAAAATTATTTTATGAGTCAAAAAGGAAAAAAGATATTATGAGTGTGTATTTGGAAATGTGATAAAAATAAATTTATTACTAGGAGAATAAAATTCAGTATGTTGCAAATTTGAAATTTTCTTAAAGAAAACTCTTGATTATTTTTTTAAAGCAAGCAGAGAAAATGCTACCAAATACCTTATTTGCTTCATTAGATGTTTGAAAAAGTCTCTAGATAATGCATTTGACACAATTAAATTCTCATTTTCTCCCATTCCCCTACCCACCCCACAAACCCCACAACCCCTAAATCCATAAGCTTTGTTTCTTTTTTTTAATTACCACCACATTTTTTCTTTGCTCCTCATTACCCCTCTACCACATTTCCCTTTCAATATTTTCTATTTAACGATATCCATCATACATTCTAGAATTCACACTCAAAATAATTTTAATCTGGAAACTGTGCAGAACAAAAATTCAATGTCCTAACAGAAAAAAAAAACAACAACCAATGAAGCACACATTATTATTACATCTAAGAAAAGGATTTAATTAGGTCTCTAATGCAGTAACCAGTGATTTTAGCAATTAAGCCTCTATTGCCTTCTTTAAAAAAATGAAATAAAGAGGATTGTTTTATTCTTTTTTATTTCCACCATCAATTACTCATTACTTTGATTGTTTGTGACAGTATAGTTTTATTTGTAATAATTCATTTCCTACTTGATTTTAGGGGCAAAAGTAGACATGAAGTCAAAATGTACAACTTGTGTTAGACTCTTTTCTAAGTACATTTCAAAATCTGAAAAGTCAAATTTGAATTTTTAAATTACAGAATCATTGACATTTTCAGTAGATTTGTATTGTTGAACCAAGTTTAAATTGTCCTTCCTGGAATGTCATAAATATCTCACAGCATCACGATTAGTTCTAGATCATATTTTTTTTTTTGTGACAGTTGGAAGGCAAAATTAGCCGCCTTATTATTCTTCTACTCATCAGGTGGCTGGCAGCTTGAACTGCTGTTGTTATTGAGACTTAAATAGCACATCTACTGTCTCAACCTCTTAGCTGAGGTACTAAGTTGGACAATGAGCTGTATCTCTTGAACTAGTTGTGTGCATGTAGGTACATTAAGAAAAAAAAAAAGAACCAGATTTTTCTGAAGGACATTTGTATCATAGTTTAGAATCCTGGAAGTAGTAAGAAATCGAAGATTCCATTCATCTTCAAAAGAACCAAATGGGAAATGGATAGAACTTCAGATCGTATGTTAAATGACATAAATAGAACTCAGATTCTTAAATGTCATGTTTTCTGTCACATGAGAAACCTAATTATAAAGAGTAAAATAAGCTCAGACTTTGTAGAGTTGGGTAAAAAAAAATATCAAAGAACTTGTAAGCGGAAAGAAAAATAAAAATAATTTAGATATCAGTGTCTCAAAACTAAACTTGATGTATCACAAACCTATGACAATATTTTTAAAGGCCCAAGTTTTCCTTCCTTCTCACCTTTCCTGTGTGTCTCTTTTTTTGAGTCACCTATCTTCCTTTAAGCTGCCACTAGAAAAGTAAAGGCCAATCTGGCTGCCATAGTTGTTTCAATTAAATTCTAACAGAGTAGTCATTTGAATACAAACCATGATACGTCAGTATCACTGGAGTAAAAAATGCCTAGCAGGTTAGTTAAGTATCCTCCAGTGATGTACAGGAGGGTCATGAAGGCAAGTTCTCTGCTACTATATAGAATCCCTTGCTTATTTCTCTTGCACATGTTTGGCCTGTTCATCTTCATAACCACTGTGAACTAAGCAATTTTGCTTTTCCACTGCCTTCTACTAAGACGTTTCTTTTTTCGAGCCTGCTGAAAATGTACTGAATGTAGGTACCACAAAAACTCGGTCTTTATAGGAACTGTATTTAAGCATGTAGTATAGAACCCTTTAGAAGTAGTTTGGAAAGTATTTGGAAATATGGGTTAAGAAGCCTTAGAATATCATAAACCAAGCTTTATGAGATTTTCTAGATGGAGCTTAGGAGACCAGAATGCTGATAGTAATGGAGAGAGGAAAAGGCAGCCTTAGCGATTTCAGTTGAGAACAAGAACTCCATTGGAGAGAGCCGATGTGTATCATGCTTTCTTAGAAAGTTTACAGACATTCTTCCCACGTCCTGACACCATGCAGGAGAATGATTAAAACTGGTGAACTAATGAATTTAGCAGAGGAAATTTTAAAACAGCTCAACAGTGAGGCCACGACCTGAGTACTGCTAGTTGTTCTAGCAAGATTTATAATGTGAATCAGTGGCAAAAGGCAAGGAAATAACTGTAAAATTTACATATTGTCCCAGAAGCAACCGTGTGGAAAACTGAAGCCAAAAGAGTCAGGGCTGCTAAGGAAACTTTCAGTATTATAAAGAGACCAAGTTCTTTATAGTGAGACCAGAAAAAAATGAAGATTTGAGGACATTTTGGGAATCAGCAGGACTCTACCCACCCCATCACACTTTCAATGGTGTCAAAGTATAAATCCTACATTTTAGAAGAGATGTCTGGGATGCCCTTTTGAAAAGGGCCTCCAAGGTCATTTGTCCCACGGGATTCATTTAATCATGTTCAGCTAGACAAGTGCTCTGAGGCTACTACAGACATGAGCCACAGGGGCTGGCTACTATTGAAGTTAGGGGTTGAACTTCGCACTGTCCACGTGACACTAATCTTTCATTCATAAAAGATATAAGACCTGTGACATAACAGAAACATCCCCCAAAATTTCATGAAACACCTTATACACCAGCCAAGTAGCTCTTGAAATTGCAGTAGACAAATCTGTAGGGATAAACCAGAGGTCTAAAGGTGACCCTACGAAGTAAGAGATGTTGAAAACATGGAATGTGTGCTTTGATCTAATTATTTTATATGACCCTATTTCTCCCTTTAGAAATGGGAATGATTATCCTGGACCATAATAACTTGGGGTAATGTAACTATTCTCTTTTTGACCCTTAGAAATATTCACATCTAACAAATTGCCTTGATTTTTAGAAGGTACTTGAAATTAGACTTTTGAAAAAATGTGAAGAAAATGTTCAAAAGCAAAGAGAAAGTGGGTGAGGAAAGGTAAAGAAGAGAAAGAAAAAATTTGATGATAAAGGGCCGGAGGGTTAGCTCAGTGGTTCCAGCGCCTGCTTCGCAAGCGCAAGGTCCTGAGTTTGATCCCCAGTAACCATATACAATGCTGGGTGTGGAGACTCACGCCCACTAGCCATCAATACCACATACCACAGTGCCGGGCGTGGTGGCTCACGCCTGTCATCCCAGCACTCGGGAGGCAGAGACAGGAGGATTGCTGAGTTCGAGGTTTGCCTGGGCTACATAGTGAGCTCAGAGCCAGCTTAAACTACAAAGCGAGACCCTGTCTCAAAAAAAAAAAAAAAAATTGATGATAAAACAAAAAATATAATGGAAACCTAGTTTATGTATACAGGTGTGGGGCTTTTGATGGACGCCAAGGGAATGGAACAAATGAAAATCAAGATGTATCATGTACATGTACTTTTAGGAGGCATACATAGGTGTGAAGTCAACAAGCCTGGACTGTGACAATTAATCTTGATGTATCAGTCTCATTGAATTAAGAAACACTTAGTAGTTAGTAAACTATGACCATGTGTGTGTCGGGATGAGTCAAAGAGCTCTGCTTTGATTACTATACTTGGTTTTTCACTCATTTTCCTGAAGAATTGTTTTTCTGCTCTTTCCAGCCCACCATGAACTAATAATCGTTCCTCAACCATGTCTTTCTGCAGTGAAGTTTCTTCTGCCCTGGAGCATGCAAACCATGTACTGAATGTTTAGAACCAGTACGCTCTACCAACCTTTTCTTCCTTTTTGTCTTATCAATATCAGGCATTTGGTCTCAGTGAGGGAAAAGAGAACTTTTGGTGATTCTAATTCTCTGATTAAATTAAGACTGGGGCAATTTTCTCAACATACAGTATGTTAAAAACTCAGTAATCCCCTAATTTATATATAGAACGTTCCTAAATCCTACAAAGTGATTCTTTTACATCTGCAACAAAACTATATAAAGTAAACAATAAAAGCAAACACATGAAGAAATACTGTAAATAAAGAATTTTATTTATTTTTTTTTGAAACAGGGTCTTGCTTTGTAGTTCAGGCTGGCCCTGAGCTCACTATGTAGCCCAGGCAAGCCTGAACTCAGCAATCCTCCTGCCTCTGCCTCCCAAGTGCTGGGATTACAGGCATAAGCCACCACACCCGGCAAAGCATTTTAATTTTTATAGTTACCTTAAAAGAGTGGTACAGTACAGTATAACTGTGAATACTATATCATTAGTGTTATATTTACCTTAAAATGGTAACATAGACGCATGATCTATTTCTGTGGTTTGTTCACAACTATGAATGTTCTTAATGTGAGACCTATTCATATCTGTGAAATTTTGCTTTTTGAATGTTTTTAATTTGGGGATATGCAGTAAAAATTTTTTTTCTAAAGACCATGATATGACCAAGAGTCATCAAGCATATAAGTACTCTAGGTTTTTAAAGTTAGAAAAATATTTTCTCTAATAATATGGCAACAATTAATTTTAAAAAACAAGAGAACATGATAATTCTACAATTCATTAATTAAATAATTTAGGTAAAATTACTTATTCATAAGAATACCAGATTAAACAATAAGGGGAAATAATAATGGGAGCGATTGAGATTTAGTGTCAGTACAGTAACCTGCTGATTATTGCTCACATCACTGGAAGAGGGAAAAACTGGACATATGATTCAGAGTTGGCTCATTAGTGTTAGTTATAACATAATAATTTAGATGTGGTAATTTATAAGCAACAGAAAGATTTTGCTCATTATAATGTGGATAACAAAGTCCAAGGTCAAGATGTACTAGACTTATGGCCTCCTGAGGTGTTGTGCTGTTTCAAAGATGGTGGCTTTTATCTTTCTCTTCCCATAACAGGAGGAGGAAATAATCCCATAAAATCTCCTTTATAAAAACACTAATTTCATAATATGTCACCACACCAGAGAGTACACCTCTTAACATTAACACACTGGGGATTTATTTACAGCATATGCACTTTGTAGGGACACAGATTCTATCAAATTTGCTACCCCTAAAACTATGGGATTTGAAGTTCATAACAAAAGCCCCACTCCTATGGAAAACATTGTCTGGATCAAGCAAACTTTGTACCTGAATTCTAGTGTGCAAGAAATGTGGAAAATATAAAAAAAATATATAAAATGGCATGCACAGGAAAAAAATTAGTTGATATATTAGGATTAATGGTAATAATCCACCTTTGGCCAATTTTATGTCCTTGGATATTTCCTACATACAGTGAGACAGTCTCCAGGCAAGTCAGTGTCACAGAGGCAAAGACCGTTAAGAGAAACAGTTATCAAAGGCATTATTTAGATCTTGTTTGTATATAATTTGGATAAACCTATAAAATTATGACATAACTGAGACTACTAGAGACATTTGAATGTGTAATGAATTATGACTGCTTCTGAAAGCTTGTGTTATGATCACGATGTGTAGATGAATAATAAGAAAATTTTTAAGAAACGAACCAAGTCAGTCATTTTCAAAACATCCTTGAAAATACTGGCAAATATATGGTTTGTGTGTGTGTGTGTGTGTGTGTGTGTGTGTGTGTGTGTGTAGTGAATGTGGACAACTATGAGGCAGGCCACTTGAAAACTGTCAAGTACATTACAGGCATTCTTTAATTTAAAAGAATGTAGAAAAACTGCTGAATATTCTAACATACACTTGCTTTTATGGTTATAAAACAAATTATATACAAAAAAAGTTCTTTTGCTTGCAGTGAACATTAAAAAAGGCCAGCCATATATGGTGACTTCTGTTACTCACACTTGATGTAGTATTCTCCTGGTGATGGGGAAGGTTAACCCAATGATAATATATGGTATTTACTCATTACTAATGAAAAGATTATTATGAAACTGGTAGAAAATGACTTCTGAGACCAGCATACACTGGGACTGTGGTTTCTGTCTTGGGTGTTTTTCTCTCACTTTCTTTTTGTGCATGATCATTTAGGTTATTCTCCCCTCTGATTCCTTGGCCTATGCCCACTGCTTGTTTCCACTATTCCAACAGTGAGCGGACTCCCTAAATAAACTCGTAAGGATCGTGTCAAGACACACGGATGGCACTGGGAGGCAGAAGTCACCTCAGGAAAAATGGTTCAATTACAATCACTTGAAACCTCCAAATAAGAAAGCTGTAATGAAATTCTTGAGTTTTTAATTGCATTTGGCAGAGACAAAGTAACTCTTCTCAAAATTTGTTTCCAGTTCCTCCTAGGAACTCCTCCAGCAAGGTCCCTACTGTCTAACCTTCCTCATAGTTAGGTGTCGTTTGATTGAATTCTGGTCCTTGATTGACCGTTGTTAGAATGAGAATTGCTGTTTCTGTAACCAGGTTAGCATTCAAAATGAACCCTCCCAATAGCTTTTTCTTCTTTTCAAAGACTCAAGGGGCAAAGATACTTCAATATTCCTGGTGAGAATTTGAACCTAATTTTCTGTCTTTTAAGTATAGCTTCAGAGATAAGGGTGGGAAAAGTAACATTTTGAAATTAAAGAATCTAGACGGGAGACATCTTGCAGTGCCCACTGGGATTTATTCATTAACTCTGTCTTGGAGAAGAGACTATAGAGTTATAGTGAGACACATGTTCTATGAGACTACTTATACAGACGAGGAAAAGGCAACCACAAGTGTCTAGGAGTTTTCGGTCTCAGCCTTCATGTATTAAGGATGAGGGCTCAGACAATCACAGGCACAGACACCAGAATTCTAAAAGAAAATTATAACTCTTGGTTTGAGTCACTTAATTTGTGGGTTATTTGTTCATGCTTCTAAAAGATTAGAACCTTGAAGTTCTGGTCTAAAGAAAAATAGTCACAAGCTGAACAGGAAATAGCCCTCTTAACAGAGCAAAAACGTTAAAGAAAAAAGAATCACATTATACTTCATGAAGGATAAACTTTAGTTGTGAAAACAGATTGAAAATTCAAAGTTCCTCTGTTTTTACCAAAAGTATTTGCCTGAACTGATACGTTCTTTCCAAACAAGTCTCTAGTTTTGGGGCAGAAACTTCTCCCCCTAAAAATTAATAGAGCAACACTCTTTTGCTTTTAAGTATTTATCTCATTTGTATAATATTCTTTGCTTTATTTGAATTATGAAAGTTTTTCCAGGTCTTCCTCTCATTGTACTTATTTCGGACAAATCTTAACTAAAAGATACACCACTAATAAAACACATAAATACTCCAATATGATGATTTTGTGACAATTTAAAAATCTTTAGGAGGTTTATCTCCTACTGCAATTCTCCCATACCTTCATGTTTCTGTGTCTTTCTCAATTTTAAACGATTCATGTCTGATTGCATTCCTATATTGAAATACAATGTCCAAAGTTTTAAAAAGGAAAACATGTTTTCACTTGCATACTGGAGAGAGATTGATACTTCTTAGTATATCATTACACACACACAAACACACACACTCATACACACATACATATATATATATATATACACATATATACATATATATAGTTTTGTTCATATATATATATATATATATATATATATATATATATATATATATATAGTTTTGTTATTTTATTCGTGACCCATAATATGCTTTTTTTTGTTTGTTTTGAGACAGGGTTTCACTTTGTAGTTCAGGCTGGCCCTGAGCTCACTATGTAGCCCAGGCAAGCCTCAAACTCAGCAATACTCCTGTCTCTGCCTCCCGAGTGCTGAGATTGCAGGTGTGAGCCACCACACCCAGCTCTACTTCCTGTATTTTGTCCATGCACAATTCTTCCTTCCAATAAATTGCAAAACCTTGCTGGTTACAAAATGATAGAT
>PVIC010042605.1:0-15740 GCA_004025085.1 Thryonomys swinderianus
TCAGTGTGAACTCCATATAAGATATTTTTTATTAAACTCCAGAAAAGATATTTCTTTACTCAGTAGGAAGAAGTTTCTTTGCTTCTTACAAAAATTTCTTTTAATTTATTATCCTTCTTGAGCACAGAATTAGAAAGCAAATAGGACACCTATAAATAACATGGGAATAAACTATGTCACACACATAGACACAGTTTTTTGTTTGTTTGTTGAGACAGGGTCTCGCTTTGTAGTTCAGGTTGGATCTGAGCTCACTATGTAGTCCAGGCAAGCCTCGAGCTCAGCAATCCTCCAGTCTCTGCCTCCCAAATGCTGGGATTACAGGCGTGAACCACTACGCCCAACACTGTGGTACGTGGTATTGAATGCTTGTGGGTGTGAGTCACCACGCCCAGCATTGTATGTGGTTACTGGGATCAAACTCAGGGCCTTGCGCTTGCAAGGCAGGCGCTGGAACCACTGAGCTAAATCGCCGGCCCTAGATGCAGTTTATTTTTAATAAACTAAAGCATAATATTCCGAAAAGTTGTAGAAGACACAGAATGATAATTTTACCTCTTATTTGTCTGTCAACAACTCTCATTTCTTTTCTTATCTTCAACGACCATTCATTGACCTGGGAAAAATTTTAGAAAAGTAGTTATAAAGAGAAGACACTGCTTGGTCAACCATAAAACTCTGTATTAATTCCATTTAATAAAATGAAGTAATGCAAGAAGCTCTAGGGCTCCCCATATCCCCAGCCTGATCTCTATTCTCACTGCACAAGAAGTTCCAAGCTATTCTAAGACTCGCAGCTGAAAGCAGGCTAATGAAGACTTATTAAGACTTCAAATTATCTACCCTACAAGTGCACAAAGATTTTTCAAGAGGTGCATGAACAAAGACAGTTTTAAGGGTATTGCAGGTCTGTGTCTTTTACATATAATCGTATTGAAAACTACTCTAGCTTTATCATGGGGATTCATCTTTCTCTTCTCCCTTAACAATAATGCTTTTGCATTTTACAAAAGATATTCTTTACCCACTTACTCCTTTGTCTCAGATAAAAACCTCTGAAGCGCTAAACATAGAAGAGATGGAATATACCAGTACATGTGTCGAGAAAGTCGTAAATAACTACAGTGAATACCAATTTATTATGTAAGTGAACTGTTTCGTAATTCTTTACTTTTCAAAACATTAAAGGAAAATCTGAGTTGTCAGTGGATTAATCATTATAAATAAATTTTATATTGAATCACTATGTGCTGTTTGGCATACTATCGGAAGTAGTTCAAAGACCTGAGTGACACTGTCTTAACAAAACTATTAGCATCCACTTATTTACATAAAAGAAGTCTCTTAGCATGTATATGTAATAAAACAGGAATGTGATATAAGCTCTCCATTTACCCATAGAGCATTCATCCTTAGCAACATGAATTATGGGCCTTAAATAATCTGTACTGTTAAGATACATTTCAATGAATCTCACCTTTAATGTTTAATAATTAAACAAAATGTATAAAACATTTATTATGCGATAACTGTAATAACTCCACTTTCAAGTTAAAAGTATGTGGCAATACAATCTTTTAATTTTTTTTTTTTTTTGGTGGTACTGGGGATTGAACTCGGGCCCTTGTCAACCTTTTAAATTTTTAACTGGGTTTGTATGCATTGTTTTAAAATTGATTTTATTGGAACATTTTATACATAATGATCATATTTCACACTGAGAATCTGTACATGACTCTTGATTCTCATTTTCTCCATTTACCTGCCCTCCCAACAACCCCCACCTCCTATATACAGAAGCTTTCTTTTTTTAACCATCAAATTTTTCTTTCCCTTCTTTACTTTCCCCTACCCTCCCTTTCCCTTTTGAACATTTTCTTCCTATTTCACACTACCTATCATGCACTTTGGCATTCATTTACACCTTTAGTTTTTCATACTAAAGAAAGATACAGTATTTACGCACCTGTGTCCTATTTATTTTACTTATGAGTATGTCTTCAAGGTACATCATTTGAGTATAAATGACTCAAATTTATCATGCAAAAATCAATAGCCTTTGTATACATGAATAATGGAGTCACTAAAAGAGAAATCAGGAAATCAATTCCTTTTACAGTAGCATCCCCAAAAATGAAATCTCTAGGAATCAATCCAACAAAGGAGATAAAAGATCTCTACTCTGAAAACTACAGCATTCTGAAAAGGGAAACTGAAGAGAATATCAGAAAATGGAAAGACATCCCTTGTTCCTGGGTAAAAACCAATATTGCCAAAATGGGCATACTATTTTTGTTGTTTGTTTTGAGACTGGGTCTGACACTGTAGTTCAGGCTGGCCTTCAAGTCACTATTTAGCCCAGGGTAGCTATCAACTTGGCCTCACACTCCTGAGAGTTGGGATTACAGGTGTGTGCCACCACAGCTGGCTTGTATACATTTTTTTGAAGCAAAGTTCATATCACACACAACCATTTTAAAGAATACAGTTTAGTGGCATTTTGTGTATTTACAATGTTCTGCAACTACCAAATCTACAGGCTCCACATCTTTTCAATACCAGCAACACATAGTGTTCACATCTGTCATCTCAACTACTCCAGAGGAAAAAGAGGATTAGAAGTTCTAGGCCAACAGAGGAAATTTACCATGATCTTATCTCAAAAGATAAAAAGGGCTTGGAAGTAGCTCTAGCACAGTGCCACTAGATTCTATCCCCAGCAACTTAACAGACAAATAACATTCTCAACACCTTAAAACACACTATACCTCTTAATCTCCTCCCTTCCCTGGCAACACTCATTTTACCTCTAAAGAATTGATTATTCAGAGTATTTCACATAAAAGGAATCAAATAATGTCTGATCACTGGGTCCTGGTTTCTTTTCTTTATCATGTTTTCAAGGGACATTGGTGCTGTAGATATGTGTTTGAGTCCTTTTTATGGCGCAGTATCACTCTATAGTACACATATACCACAAACCCGTTTAACCATTCAACTGCTGTTGGACATCTGAGTTGTTCCACCTCTTCACCACCGTGAGTAGTGCTGTTATGAACATGTATGTACAAGTATTCATTTGAGTATTTTCAACTCATTTTTATATAAACCTAGGAGTATAATTGCTGGGTCAGATGATAATTTTATATTCAACTTTCTTAGGATCGCCCAAACTGTTTCTCACAATGGTTTCATCATTTTACTTTCCACTATTAATGTACAGGGTTCCTATTTTCCCACATCTAATTTCTTTCTTTTCTTCTTCTTTTTTTTTTTTTGTGGTACTAGGGATTGAACTTGGGCCTTAGTGCTTCCAAGGTAGGCACAGTACCACCTGAGCTAAATCCCCAGTACTCCTAATTTCTTTATTACATCCAATCTGCGAGGTGTAACATTGTATTTCATTGTGGTTTTCATTTGCATTTTCCAAAAGAAGTAATGAACATCTTTTCATGTGCTTTTTAAACATTTGTGTATCTCCTGTCTTCTGTCCTTTTTTTTTTAGGTATTTTAATTTTATAAATTCAGTTGCTTTAAAATAAACTTGAAAAATGACAGTAGTTTTGATGACTGAACTGAAAAGCTTTTGAAATAATCTTACACCCAAAGAAAACTTTTTTTTTTTTTTTTGCTTTTTGGAGACAGGGTCTCGCTTTGTAGTTCAGGCTGGCCCTGAGCTCACTATGGTGCCCAGGCAAGCCTCGAACTCAGCAATCCTCCTGTCTCTGCCTCCCGAGTGCTGGGATGACAGGCGTGAGCCACCACGCCCGGCATTGTGGTATGCGGTGTTGATTGTTGGTGGGCGTGTCTCCACACCCAGCATTATATGTGGTTACCAGGGATCGAACTCAGGACCTTGCGCTTGTGAGGCAGGCGCCGGAACCACTGAGCTAACCCTCCGGCCCCTGTCATCTTTTATTATAGACTTGCTAAAAAAAAAAAAGATTCCATTGCTTCCTTTGGTATTATTGCTAGAGAAGCATTATCTCCCAGACTCCACGTAGCTATATAGTTATCCATTTTATATTTCCTTTCCTAAAAAATGATAGCTTTACCAGTTAAATTACTCAATCCAATAAGCAGACACTTTAAATTACCATATACTTTAATGGCTTGAATAAATTATTAGTTGGTTTAGCAGCTTTGTGTCTAGAAAAGCAGTAAAACACACTTTCTTCCAAAATTAGAATGCTAACTCAGAATAAATCCTCTTATATGAAAGGAACATGCATGTAATAAAAACAATCTATAATAAACACATATAGACATGATTCCAGTCATGTGTAAATGTGTAAACCTGCTTAACCTGACTGTGACTGACTGGAAATTGTTTTTTTCCTGACATAATACCCATTCACTATAAGTTAAATTGGTTCTTTTTTCTTACAAATTTTATATTTCCAGCTGGGGATTTAGCTCAAGTCTACCACACCAACCTTGGACGTACAAGGGCCTGAGTTTGATCCCTGGTAGTGAAAAAAAAAAGAAAGAAAGAAAGAAAAAGAAGAAAAAAATTTTTATATTTCCTTGGATTTACCTACTATACCCTCACTGTACTAAATTGCAAGCTGGGCCTGCCCAGCCTGCCAATAAACTCTTTTTTCAGAAATGTACCAGATGCTTCAAACAGAGGCATCTTTTGGAATCCTGCACTTCTGGACAGCCTATGAAAAACCAGCAATTGGTCCTCCGATGCAAATACCTCTCATTTCACATTATCACAGAAACTGCAGTTTACTAACTATTCCTTTCCTACAGGAAACACAGTAGCTGTAAAAAATTTTTGTTCAGTTTTAAAATATCTCAGTACTTACTAATTCCAAAGATCCGAACACCACGTGGTTGTGGCATTTTGGGACTAAGCACACTCAGGAGAGAAGCTGTGTTTAGGATGAAATGAGTTGGCTCATAGTTCATACAGAAACTTGCCAGAAAATAATAGAATTATTGGAGAAATTGTGAAAAACTTCCGTGAAGATATAAAATGTATTCCATACTCCAGTTGTTCCCAATGAGTTAAAAGTCTTGCTTTAGGGCCACAGATTTAGTTCAGTGGTTCCGGTGCCTGCCTTGCAAGTGCAAGGTCCTGAGTTCGATTCCCAGTAACCACATACAATGCTGGGTGTAGTGACTCACGCCCACCAGCAATCAATACCACATACCACAGTGCTGGGCATGGTGGCTCACGTCTGTAATCCCAGCACTTGGGAGGACTGCTGAGTTTGAGGTTTGCTTGGGCTACATAGTGAGCTCAGGGTCAGCCTGAACTATAAAACGAGACCCTGTCTCAAAAAAAAAAAAAAAGTCTTGCTTTACCCTAGTCAGCAGTTTCACTGCATGTAAAATACCTACATGCCCAGATTATGTACAATATTCGTTAAGGTCCAAGCAACAGAAACACTGAAGAAAGGAATGCTGAGTAAGACAGTATGAAGCAAGCCAACTCCTAACACATATGTCAGCCACATACCCTGGCTGTTCACTACACGAATATTTGGATTCACTTCACTGTGGGCAACTCCAACATTTATGTTTGTCTGCCGGCTGCTCCACACTGCTGGCGCAGTTCAGGACTCCCTGGCGACAGCAGCGTTACCTCAGGCTCTTCTGTCCTTTTTTCTTTTTTTTTTGAGACAGGATCTCACTTTGTAGTTCAGGCTGGCCCTGAGCTCACTATGTAGCCCAGGCAAGCCTCAAACTCAGCAGTCCTCCCACCTCTGCCTCCCCAGTGCTGGGATTACAGGCATGAGCCACCACACCCAGCACTGTGGGGTGTGGTACTGATTGAGGTGGGCGTGAGTCACCATACCCAATATCATATTGTATGTGGTTAGTAGGATTGAACCAGGGACCTTGTGCTTGCTAGGCAGGCGGGCGGAATGACTGAGCTAAATCTCTGGCCCTCTTCTGTCCTTTTTTCAGACAGGATCTTATTATGTAGGTCAAGTGGGCCTTGAACTCACTATGTTGCCTCTACCACCCTTGATCTCATGCCGATCTTCCTATTTCAGCTGCCTGACTGCTGAGATTGTAGAAGGGTGCCACAACACTTGGCTTTTCTTCTATTTTTAAATTGGGTTGTCTTTTTGCTATTGAGTTGTACCAGTTTTATCAGACACATGATGATACAAAACTTCCCTCCCACTATGTGGGCTATCTTTCCACTTCCTTGATAATATCCTTTAATGCACAAAAGATTTTAATTTTCATCAAGTCAAATTTGCTTATAAAATTTGTTTTCTGATATGCTCTTAAGTACTGGTTAAATGTTACTTTGGATGGGTCTTTCCTTAACCCCTGCAATAAGTTAAAGCCCCTGCAATATAAATAAATACACATAACCTAAGGCAGGAGAAAGAGCTCAGTAGTTCTGGCACCTGCCTAGCAAGCACAAGGTCCTGAGTTCAATCCTGGTAACCACATACAACAACATGGGGCATGGTGACTCACGCCCACCAGCAATCAGTACCACATATCATAGTGCCAGGTATGGTGGCTCATCCCTGTAATCCCAGCACTCAGGAGGCAGAGGGAAGAGGGATTGCTGGGTTGGAGGCTTGCCTGGGCTACATAGTGAGCTCAGGGCCAGCCTGAACTACAAAGAGAGACCCTGTCTCAAAAAACAAAAACAAAACACATAACCTAGGGCCAGAGATATAGCTCAGTGGTTCCGGTGCCTGCCTTGCAAGCGCAAGGTCCTGAGTTCAATCCCGGTGACCACATAGAATGCTGGGCGTGGTGGCTCATGCCTGTAATCCCAGCACTTGGGAGGCAGAGACAGGAGGATTGCTGAGTTTGAGGCTTGCCTGGGCTACATAGTGAGCTGAGGGCCAGCCTGAACTACAAAGCGAGACTCTGTTTCAAAAAAAAAAAAACAAAACACATAATCTACACCCTTTCTTTTTTGCAAAATCTGTCATATTACTGTAAGCTCCAGTAGGTCAACAACCTTTTCTTACTCACCAAGTTCTTGCATAATGTCTGGCACAAAGATACTCAATATTACCCATAAGTAACACCTATGTAATAAAAATCTCCACAGCCTTTCTATATATATTCTTGGTTTTTTGTTTTTTTTTTGAGACAGGGTCTCACTTTGTAGTTCAGGCTGGCCCTGAGCTCACTCTGTAGCCCAGGCAAGCCTTGAACTCAGCAATCCTCCTGGCCTCTGCCTTCCAAATGCTGGGATTACAGGCGTGAGCCACCACATCTGACACTGTGGTGTGTGTTACTGATTGCTGGTGGGTGTGAGTCATCACACCTAGTATTGTTATATGTGATTATAGGGGATCTCAAACCAGGGAACTTGCTCTTGCTAAGCAGACACTGGAACCACTGAGCTAAATCTCTAGCCTCACTGATGAAAATTTAAGTACAGTACTTTAGCATCAAAAAGAGTAATAAGTGACTATAAGACATCAAATACATAAAAATCTCAGTCTAAAATGGTGCTTATAAGAGTGCATAAAAAGAGCCATTTTCCCCACAGAAAGTTATCATACTAATTCAGAAAACACACATCAAATTGATTCAGAAGAGGAAACCCTTTTATGAAAGGTTAATAAGAACCTTCACATTCACATAGCAACAAAGTTATCACTTCTCAGATTACTTTCTAGAAGTGTTAAATGAAAAATTCCTTAGACCAATTAAACTTAAGTTTATTTGCGCAAAGCAAACCCAAAACTGTGAACCATGTAGCTCTCAGAATCACAGGAAATTGTAAAAACTCCAACCAACACTATGATCAGACAGCACTCACAGAAAAATGGAGGTGAAACACAGATAATAACTTAATTGGCTACAGCTTAGGCTACCACTCTGGTTACAATTAACTAGTTAATTGGCTAGAGGGCCTCCTGCAACCAACTAAAGCTCTCCGTATTGTGATTAAATTATATTGTTTTGGTCCATTGGGTCCAGTGCAAGTATGCAATCCAAATCCATGCCTTTCCACAAAATTATATTTAACAGCAATAAAAGAAAAATATAACAACACAGAGATCTGTCAGTAATTCCAAAGCATGGTCCTTCACTGGCTCGTTACCTAAAAACATAAAAGATACACTAGGAACACCCAGGGAAATTTAAATATAAACAGGGTATTCAATGATAGGTAAGTAGCAGAATTACCATTATTTTCTAGAGATATAACATGAAAAGTCATGGAATAAGGTGTCCTATCTACTATATGTTTCAAATGATTCAGCTAAAAAGCATGTTTCAAGTAACAGCAAAATGCTATCCATATATCCAAAATATATACATTCCACCAAAAAATGCATACATATTTCAGCAGTTATACTAATAGATATTGGAAGCTAATGGTCATTATTTTGTGCACCTCTTGTAATTGTAGAGGACAAAGGTAACTTGCATTAATCTCATGATATCTCAATAAATTTAGTATTAAGATATTTCTACATCTTTCTTTTCCTGGTTACATACATTTTTATGAATGCTTTCATTATATTATTTACTATAATATGAATGTGTTACCATATCAAATAATAGCAAAAGGAAAAAAAATAATACCAAATGGTTTTGGGGGTTTAGCTCAGTGGTACCACACCTGCCTGGCAAGGTAGGTGAGGTCCTAAATTCAATCCCCAGTACCAAAAAAACCCAAAAATCAAAAATTCCAACATCAACTAATAGAAAAATGTTATAACATTTGAATGTGAATTTAGTGATACATATGCTTTCATTATATTATCTGCTATAGTATGAATACATGTTGTCCAAAATTCCTATGTTCAAATCCCAACTTCCCAGGACATGAAATGAGAAGTGGAGCTTTTGGGGGAGATGATTAGAGAATGTAAGGAACAGAACTAGTGTCTTTACAAAATAGGTTCACTTGTCCTTCCACCATGTAAGGACATGACAAAATAGTTCAATATTATGCTGGCCCAGTAGACAGTACAGTTTATAACATAGCTTACATTTTTGGTAAGGACACAATACAAAAGAAAAAAGTACTTCCCAGGACATACCTATCTCTAGAATTTTCTCTTGAATTTTGTTCAAAATTGAGCTCTTTGGTGCCTTCTCCTTCACTCTCACCATTCCCCTTGAACATACTCTTCTCTAAAATTCTCTTTCAGTTCATAGTTCTCCCTTTTGAGAACAAGAATAGATTTGATTGGGGGTGGAGCTAAAGAAAAGCCTAAAAATTATCCTTGCACTTTCACAAAGAGTAGGCCAGCAAACTGACGATACTGTTTCTAAAATTCATCTTACCCCCTCCATTCCCTCTGCTAATCTTAAGACCTGTATCATTTTTACTGAGCCACCATGACCTTCCTACCCAAGCTTCTTCCTCAAATTCATGCTCCAAACCACTGTTCTGAATGCTTCCTATTTTAGGTCTTTGCCAATCTCTCCTCTGCCTTCCTCTCCAATTTTGTAACTATCATCACTCCTTTTGCATCCTACTAAGAATAGAATTTCATCTTCTAACTGTCCTGAATTTTTTCCCTGGTTCTTCTAATTATTCTGCTTGGAATATCTCCCTTTGCCTAATCCTTTACCCACACACCCACCTGATGAATGTCTTTTATGGCAAGGCCAAGGTAGCTTTTCTGCCTGGGACAAAATACTTGATATATACGACTTAAAGAAAAAAAGATTTGTGTTGGTCCATGGTTTTAGGGGTTCAGTCCATGGTTAGCAAAAATGGCACAGCTAAAGGGTCTGGCAGAGGAAACCTGCTCAGAGGAAACCGACAGCAGCCAGGAAGCAGAGAGAGCAGGAATACCCAAGGAAAGAGAGCCAAATCCTTTAAAGAGAAACTCTTGTGACCCAACTCTTCCAATAGGACCCATTTCCTAACAGCACATTCAACTATAATCAACAGACTAATCCAATGATGAGTATAGTATCATCATGATCCAATCACCTTCCAAAAGTCCCACATCTGAACATGAGACTTTTGGTGGACATTTTGGATCTAAACTGTACCACTCTCCTTGACCAGCTCCCTTTTCCAACAGTTAACCACTCTATTATGACATCACAGACCTTGTTTACATTATTTTTCTTATCTCCCTAAGTACTTGTTTACATGTTGGTTCCCCTAGTAAACTTTGTGTTCTTTGAAATTATCATCCAAAGACTTATTTTTGTAAATCTATTTCCAACACAATGAACATGGAAATATATCAATGAATATTATGTAAAGACTTATTTATTTATACAGGGTCTCTGTAGTTCAGGCTGGCGCTGAGCTCACTATGTAGCCCAGGCAAGCCTTGAACTCAGCAATTCTCCTGCCTCTGCCTCCTCAGGGCTGGGATTACAGGCTCGAGCCACCAAGCCTGGCATTTGTGGTATACTGATTGCCAGTGGCTGTTAGCCACCATGCCCCATATTGTTGTATGTGGTTACCAGGATTGAAATAGGGACCTTGCACTTGCCAGGCAGGAGCCAGAACCACTGAGCTAAATCTCTGGCCCTTAACTTGGACTCTTTAAAATGGAATAGGTTTCACCACTAAAACATACTAATGTGAGTGCCCAGGATGTTGGGAGCAGAGATTTCTGTCTGTAAAAACTCCCAATATAGCTGGGCATGGTGGTTCATATGCCTGTAATCCCAGCACTTGGGAGGCAGAGGCAGAGGCAGAGGCAGGAAATTGCTGAGTTCGAGGCTTGCCGGGCTACATAGTGAGCTCAGTGCCAACCTTAACTACAAAGAGAGACCCCATCTCAAAAACAAAAAACAAAAAACAAAAAAACAAACCTCCTAATATAGTCAGTGTTTCTGGTATTCCTTGAAACACCCATTCATGTAAAACTGCTTGACCTTAAGGCTTATGTAACCTTACTCTGACACTTATCAGTCAACATTTATTAAGGATCTATTTTATGCTGCGCCTACCGCCCATAATGTATCTCACTTGCCTAGTCTGACTTGTCACCATGGGATAAATGGTATGATGTTCAACAATCATCATGACATGGCACAGCACCATTTGGCCTTATTCTATGCCAGCACAAGGACCCACATGCCCGTATACTCCAGTCCCTGACGAAAGGCATACTGTAAGTATATCCCAACTTATATGTTGTCCCACTGAGACTAGAGCACTTAGTCAATTTCAATTTCTTTTTAACCTTCCTTCCCTAATTTATATTTTTTAAAATTTCCTTTAGCTTCTTTTATGAAGCTAAACATTCTCTCTTTCTACCTATTAAAAACAATGCCAAACTAACACTGTTTTCCTATTCATATGTGGCTCCCGATATTCTATATATCAGCAGCTCTGTAAAGAGAAAAAAAGTATTTCCCATCCCTGCTCTTCTGGCACTTCCTTGAATTACAAATTCAATGAAATAACTGTACCGGGTTATAAAGCTCTCTGGGCCATGAGTCACATGATTTGAGGAGGTGAACTTAAAGCTGAGATAGTCTTCTAACAAACACAGACAAGATTTAATCAGAACTGAAAAAATACTTTGGAGTGGTGAGAGGAACCTGAACAAACTCTTGGGTAACGGATGACAAAGCAGGGACAAACAGTTTCTGATCACCCCAACATGGAGCTCACCACTCTAACTTCTGAATTCTCATAACTATGTATGTGGAACCCAGTCCTTACTTGTTCTTGAAATGCTTGCTACTGGCTGGATATTAAGTCCTCTGGCTTGTTATTTCATCTTTACATTCCCCATTTGAAAAGCAGCATAAATGGCATGACAATTACAAGTACGGGTTCTATGCTTGTAGAACATTACTAGAATTTATAACTATTTCATGTTTGTAGAACATACTATTTTATGTTTGTAGAACTTACTAGAGTATATAACCACTGGCAATTTGCCAACTGTGAGACTCTGAGCAAATTATGCTTTGGTTCCACATCTGTAAGTTGGGCAATAACAGTACTGCACCTATTTCCTGATGTTGACAGCCCTCACAGTGTGATTAGCATGCTTAGCTCCAAGCTTTTAGCTAGTAGTGTTACTGAGGACCCATGCTTTGTATTCTACAGCCTTGCTACTCAACAGCAGACCAGGTGGCATCAGCATCAATTATTAACTAATTAGATATTCCAGGTTCTACAACAGATTAATTAACAAAACCACCAGTGATTATTATGCAGGTTAACAGAGAAGCACCTATGTTTGAGAAGCTCCTTTCTGCAATGCTCAAATTTCCATAATAGAAAAAACCTGAAATCTTCTACTCACCATTTTTTTAGATGGGATCTCATTACACTGCCCAGTATAGGCTTAAATTTGTGGGCTCAATCAATCCTCTCGCTTCAGCCTCCCAGTTAGCTGGAACTATAGGCATGTTCCACCATGCCTAGCCTAACATTCTTGATTTAATAGTGATTTTACCTGTTCAGTTTTCTTCCTGATAAAAAATTAGTGAAGCTTAAATGAGATAAAAATGCATCACTTTGCAAATTTTAGAACATTATGTAGATACACATTTTGTAGTACGTGCATATTCTAATATGCTAGTTATCGTATGATTTTGATGGTAGGGAGATTATTATCTTCAGTATGCGGCCCTAGCTTTACCACTCAACAGTGGGATAAGAGTCAGCTGAAACAGTCTCATTACTGTTGAAATCACACTCTAGTATGTTGCTTACATAACACTTTGGTGACTTTTAAATGATAAATGTAATTGCTAAAAGCACAATATCTCTTTGGGAACCTACAAGAGAAAACTAGTTAACAGAAAATAACAGGGATGACACATGATTATTTTTAATATGGTCAGCGCTGGAGAGTCTTTCTGTATTAGGATGCATACAATCACCAATGATTCTGGATTGTATTTGTCAAAACTTAATCTGATTCAGTCGTAGGTAGGCCCCAACATCTCTAATCAGCACCCAGGTGATGCTGGCCTGCTGGCCTGAACTTAGTAGCAAGGCTGTACAATACATAAAGAATGAACTCTCACTACCACCATGAGTTCAAATTTTACATCTTTAAATCTTCAGTTATTCTAATATTATTCTTGACAGAGGAAAACACTAAGGCACAGAGACATTAACTTCTCGTGAGCACAGGGCAGAGATATGGGCAATAAAGATTCAAACTTGGATGACTCCTTAGACCACTTTTAACCGCTTGCCTCCCACATAAATTCATTGTATAAGCAATGGAGCTCACAGTCCGTGTGGAGCTATTTTCGGTATATCCTTCTGGGGCTACTCCCTGCTATAATTATTGCGTCTCTGGAGTCAGCACGAGGTTGCAGGCCTGGGCAAAGAGGAAAACAATCTCCCGCTCAATACCGACATGGGTGAGGAAAGCAGCGGCAGGTATAAGTGACCCCTGCGGCTCCGACCAGCTAGCTCTTCCAGGCGAAGCGCTCTGGGAAGGGGTTAGACTGCCGGGTGGTCCACAGACAGGCGCCCCGGGGCGGAGCCTGTGATAGAGAAAGGTTCCGGGCGGGACATACCAACGCGCGCAGGGGGAAGGGGTTTCCAGCGGTCAATGCCGCGTCGCTTCCTCGGCACCCTATGGGCACTTTGAGGGTTTCTTAACACAATCTTCAGTTCCTTAGTCCACAGTGAGATACCAGTGGCTCTCCCTACCCAAATCAACTCCTTAGAGATTGTTCCTCAGGCCCTTCGGTCGAGTGGGAGGCCCCGGAAATGGGGGCCAGGTGGTATGAGGCCGGCCTGAGAGGAAAGTGTCGGGCCGTTTGTCAACATCTCTACACCCCTCACAAATCCACCCACTTATTTACCGCCGCCGTAACTCTTACCAGCTCTTTCGGTGGCTTCTCCTGGGTTTTTCCAAACAGCCCCATGGCGAAATGAACTCGTCTTGCCCCTTCCGGCTTTCCGTTCCCTGCGCCTAGGCAGGTCACGGGCAGCCACTTGGGCGGGGCCAGACCAAAGGAAAGGAATCTCAACACCCAGAGAAGGGCGCGGTGGCAGCAGGCGTGCTGCGCACGCGCTATGCGCACGCGCATAGATGAGTTGGTGCAGGGTGGGGTGGGTGTCTGGTAAGAAAGGCTGACATCCTTAAAGCACATGGTGGGAGGGGATGTGAGGTATAGAGGTGAGTGGTCACACAAGTTTAAATATCGTGCTGTTTCTCTTGGGTGAGAAGCTCTAAGGGTAAATAGGGAGCAAAATGAAGGCTAGATAATGAGAGGTAGGATAAACAAGTTCAAATGGGGGAAGAAAAGGGGGGACCTCTACTCTGAAAACTACGGTACCCTGGAAAAAGGAAGTTGAAGAGGATATAAAAAAGTAGAAAGACATCCCTTGTTCCTGGGTAGGAAGAACCAATATTGTCAAAATGGTTCTACTCCCACAACTACTATATAGATTCAATGCAATCCCAATAGAAATCCAGCAGCGTATTTCACAGGTCTAGAAAAAGTAATCCAAAAATTCATCTGGAATCTCAAGAGACCTGGAATAGCAAAAGCAATTGTAGGCAACAAGACAGGGGGTATCACTATCCCCAATTTGAAACTATCTACAAAGCCACTGTGATAAAAACGTGATACTGGCAAAGTAACAGACATAAGGCTCAGTAAAAGGGATTAGAAGACCCAGAAACAACTCCAAATACACTAAGCCACTGCATCTTTGACAAAGGAACCAAATATCCTCAATAGGGGAAAGATACCCTCTTTAACAAATGCTCTTGGATGGTCCGGGGAGTCAGCTCAGTGGTTCCAGGGTCTGATTTGCAACCACAGGTCTAAATTCAATAACTGCATACCACAGTGTTAGGTGTAATCCCAGCACTCAGGAGGCAGAGACAGGAGAATTGCTGTGAATTTGAGGCTAGCCTGGCTACAGAGTGAGCTCAGGGCCAGTTTGAACTACAAAGCAAGACCCTGTCTCAAAAAAAAAAAAAAAAAAGTGCTGGAAAAACTGGATTTCAACTTGCCGAAAATTAAAGCTAAACTTATCTCTTACACCATGCACTAAACTAAAATCAACGTGGATTAGAGATCTGTATATTGAAACAAAAAACCCTAAATCTGGTGTTGACATTGGCTTAGGGAAAGACTATGAACAAAACTTCTACAGCACAAGAACTAGCAGAAGGAATCAGCAACTGGGATCTCATCTTACTAAAAAGCTTCTGCACAGCAAGAGAAACCACCAGCAGAGCGAAAAGACAATCAACAATATAGGAAAAAAATTTTACCAGCTGTTTCTCAGACAAAGAATTACTATCTACAGTATATAAAGCACTTTAAAAAATCACCCCCCAACTTAAAGACTAAATTCAAAAATGGGCATCTGAAATGAACAGATACCTTTCAGAAGAAGACATAAAAGCAGCTAAGAAGCATATGAAAAAATGCTCAACATCACTATTCTTACACAAGGTAAAACAACACTGAGGTTTCATCTCACTCCACAAAGAATGGGTGCTATCACAAAATCAACCAGTAACAAATACTGGCTAGGCTGTGGGTGAGAAAGGAAGCCTTCTTGATTGTTGGTGGGAATGTAGACTGGTGCAACCACTGTGGAGATCAGTATGGAGATTTCTCAAAAAACTAGGACTCGAGGTCCCATTTGACCCTGCTATTCCCCTGCTAGGGATATACATGCCAAGAAGATTTTTTAAAAATAAAATGGACGGGCCGGAGGGTTAGCTCAGTGGTTCCGGCGCCTGCCTCGCAAGTGTAAGGACCTGAGTTCGATCCCCGGTTACCACATATAATGCTGGGCGTGGTGGCTCACGCCTGTAATCCCAGCACTCGGGAGGCAGAGACGGGAGGATTGCTGAGTT
>PVIC010042606.1:0-15732 GCA_004025085.1 Thryonomys swinderianus
TTCACACTGACATAGTGGACTACTGCAGAAAAACAAGGCTCTTTCTTTCTGAAAACCCCTAAAATGACCTCCCTTTGTTTCTTTCTGCTTATATTGCCAGTATGTTCATTCCTGTGCCAAAGGGAATATCACAACTGGCTAAGGGCTAAGCGCTGGGTCATCCAAATCACTCACAGGGATTTTCAAGGCCCAGCCCTGACTCTGCCACTCAGTCTCCCCTCAAGTGTATGGCCTGAAAACTAACAACCAGTTCAAGTTATGACCACTCCTTTGTCCACACTTCCTGTATGCAAAATGGAAATTACAATATGATAGGAAGTGTAGCGGGGAGAGGGAGGGAGAAGTGGAGGAGAGAAAGGAGGAGAACAAAGCTTAACATGTGTCAGATATTACATAAAAATTTTCTTTTCTTGCTCTTCCTTGCTTTCAAGTTGTTTCAAATGACTTCCACTCGTTGGTTTCTATAATTACCTAACATAATTATCTAACAAGCCTGATTTTTTAACTAGACTGATTCACACTTGATATGAAAATCTGAAACTATAATGAGCATGTGGAAATTTTAAAATCAGCTGGTTCTCATGAGCTAAAACAGTACTCTGCCTTCAAATCTCATGACCTTTGCCATTAACATCACTATTATACTCAATAGTATCTTCATCACCACCACCACCAGCAGAAATGAACAAGTACATAGTTTCTTTTGTTGCACTAAGAGTATGGCTACAGCTTTCTGTTCAGCCCTGGCCTAGGGAAGGTTTTTGAGAAGCAAGACCAGATTCTTTAGTAGCCTCTTCCCTCAGAGACAACACATCCTAGAACATAGTGCACAAGTAAATAGATTGGTTATAGTAAATATGTAAGCATCATAAAATGCCTATAAACTCTCAATTATCTTCCAACAGAACTTTAATACTTTATGTGTGGAAGAAAAATACCACTGTGCTCATAGGACAAAATTTAGATGATATATATGGGGTTGTGAAGCCATCATGTTGTGGTCCAGATCAAGAATGACTCCCAAAACTCATGCACTCAAAGAGTGGAGTTTTTGAAGATGATTGGATCATAGGGGAGGGGCTATAGCTGACTTGTTGTGAGGAGGTGGGTCCTGGTTGGACATGGGTCACCAATGCCGTGACCTGGAAGGAAATGCCTCACTTCCCACCTCTTCATTTCTCTTTTTCCTGACCACTGTGACATGAGTGGCTTTCTTCCACCCAGGTCTTCCATTATGCTCTTTTTGTCTCAGAGTCAGCCAACCATGAACTGAAAACATGAGTCAAAATAAACCTTTCTTCTTTGAAGTTGTGAGTGTCAAATATGCTGTTCAGAACAAGAAAGTGACTAAGACAATAAATACTCTTAATCTTCTCATTGAGTGTCTTCTCAATGAGTATCATCCTGAGCATGGAGTTGCCTCCTGGTGAATGAGCCAAGCCCAACCCTTCTGAATCTCGTAAATCCATGGCCTGGCCCCTCGTTTCTTATTGCTGTGGAGGAGAGTGGGTGAGAACAGAGAGGAACTGTCAACACCAAAACAAGCAGCCAACAACTGTGTCAGTTCAGGGGTAGTTCTGCTGAAATTATCCCCTTTGAAATTATATATTCCGGTTTGATGTTTTAAACCCCTGATTGATTGCTCAAGTTAGACCTATGATAACAGAGGTTGGTATTCTTTAAGAGACTGAAGATGCCAGTTCTTTGGAAAATGACAGTTCTTTGAGAAATAATTGGGTTCACTGCTCATCCTCTACAATAGGAAGATTATTGCTAGGTTCACAAAATTACCTGCAATAGCCTTTTCCCCCAGCACTAACAGCTATTCACTACTAACTAGAGATCCTGCAAAAAGAAAGGAAGCATTTCTTTTTAACTTCCCACTGATGGCCATCAACCTTTCACTATCCATCTCATCAGAAGGAATATTTTGCTTGAAAACAATTCCTTGCTTGAACATTTCTTTTCTAGAAATCATGACATCTCTAGTGTCCTCTTGGACTCCAGTGACTCTAGGATTCCTCCTCCAGAAATTGTCAAAGACATATATATAAAATCTAGTGCCACTTCTGCCACACATTAAGTTGATTAGCATTGATAGTGAAACCCACAGAGAAGGAAGAAGTAGTGATGGGTGTGCTGCTGCTGGTAATGATGGGAAAATTCTACTTTGGGGTAGAGTTTAAGGTATAGGAATCATTTAAATCCAATCTTCAAAGAACTTTCTGAATGTTGCTTGATCTCAATGGAAGTTGGAAATAAAAATAAAGCAGTCACAAGGATAGAAAAAATGGCAAAGATAAGGATACCAGTTTTGACTAGTTGTAAAATAGGGATTAGATTCAGGATTTCCAAGGGTAAGAGGACAATCCATTCAAAATCTACCCAGGTCAGTACTTCCTGGCTTCCCTAAACTGCCAGAGCAGTGACTATTTCTCTTAAGTTTCTGAGCTCTTGTCAACAATTTTTATTGGGTAAGGTGAGTATATTCTCCCTCCACTCAAATGCTGCTTCCATGTAACTGAAATGACAATTACACATGGGACCACAGTGGGATGTTTATAATTGGTACAATGAAACAGCTCTTTAAAATGTTAAACGCACATGAAGTATAGCTGCAGTGGCCACTCTAGGAAGACAGTGACTTGGGCAGGTTTCCAGTCTATGGCCCCAAACTGTAGCAGAGCCTCCGGAAGGCTGGGAGTGGTGACTGCCTTGGGCTGGGGCTGAATACCTGGATCTCAGGTGAGAATGGGCCTGGCCTGGTGGCCTGGGTCAAGTGCTGTACTGCTCCCCTGTGCCCAGAGTGGCTGAGACAAAGTATGCTTCTAGACAGCTGAATGACACCTCAGAACCTTCCACGGGACTCCCAGCTTTGGGCGAACCCTTCAGTCTCACTTGGCCTGGCTCAATCAGGGATGGACCAGTCTGGCAAGTAACCTGTGCCTCAGTAGGACCAGCAGGTCCAGCAGCAGTCAGTCTGAAATCAAAACCACAATGCAAAGAAAAAGAAGATGGCTGGGCCCGAGATTTAGCTCAGTGGTTCTGGTGCCTGCCTTGCAAGTGCAAGGTCCTGAGTTTGATCCCTGGTAACAACATACAATCTTGGGCATGGTGGCTCACACCTGTAATCCCAGCACTCAAGAGGCAGAGACAGGAGGATTTCTGAGTTCAAGGCTTGCCTAGGCTACATAATTAACTCAGGGTCAGCCTGAACTACAAAAGCGAGACCCTGTCTCAAAAAAAAGAAAAAGAAAAAGGAAAAGAAGATGGTTGATAAAATTCTACTCAGAGGATTCGTGAACTGGTACCACAGAGTCCCAGGCCTATATGGACCTCTTGGCCTTTGAAAGGAAACTGGACCAGACTATCAAGAGGAAATGTCAAGATATCCAAGAGGCCTTGAAATATCCCATCAAGCAAAAATGGAAGCTTTGAATTTTCATTTCTAATACTTTTAATCCTGCTAAATCAGATGCCGAAGATAGGGAAGAGTCAGTGGTATCCTGGAAGCTTCGGGTAGAAGGACCACTCCTGGAGGACTCAGCCTTGTCCAAATATGATGCCACCAAACAGAGGAAATTCTCTTCCTTGTGTAAGTCCTTGGTGATCAAATTGGACAAAGACCTGTCTGGACCAGACAACCATCTGATAAAATGGCACAGCTACAGAGGAGACATGAATGCACAGTGTACTGCCCTACTGATGCCAGATTACCAGCCTCCCTAGCTTAAATTAGACACTTGTGGCCAGAGGGTTAGCTCAGTGGTTCCGGCGCCTGCCTCGCAAGCACAAGGTCCTGAGTTTAATCCCCGGTAACCACATACAATGCTGGGCGTGGAGACTTATGCCCACCAGCAATCAACCAGCAATCAGCACCACATTCCACAGTGCCAGGCATGGTGGCTCATGCCTGTAATCCCAGCACTCGGGAGACAGGAGGACTGCTGAGTTTGAGGCTTGCCTGGGCTACAGAGTGAGCTCAGAGCCAGCCTGAACTGCAAAGCGAGACCCTGTCTCAACAACAACAAAAAAATTAGACGCTTGCCTGGCTCAGCTCTTGAGTACCCTCACCCTGACTTGTCTAGTGATTATCCAAGCACTATGGCAATATATTATGACACATAAACTCCAGGACTCTCATGAGTAGGAGTTTGTCATCTGTGACAAGTACCTGCAGCAGATCTTTGAATCTTGCCATGTGAAGTCTTCAGAGATCCTTCAAAGGCTCCATGCCTTGCCTATGCCACCAGAACCCATTATCATTAATCAAGTCATCAGTGTTGATGCAAATGACCAGAAAAGACAGTTTGTTAGGACATCGATGTGGAAGTGGGTGACACCCTAAAGACCCAAATGAGCTCTTTTCTGCTGTCTACTGCTAGCCAGCAGGAGACCACTACTTTAGACAACAAGATCCATGAAACAGTAGAAGCCTCCAGACCACCACTGATGTGGTTGGAGACTCAGAGGAGGTGCACCAGGCCGAGTTCTACTTCCAGCCTTGGACTCAGGAGGCTGTGTGCTGATACTTCCACTCCAAGGTACAGCAGAGATGACAGGAGTTAGAGCAAGCTCTGGGCATTCAGAACACATAGGGCTTCTCCTACAGCCCAGATTTGGCTGTACTGAGTTTTTATTTGTGCTCTGTGCTGCCTGCCTAATAGCACCTGCCTTGGTCTTGCTTAGGGCCTTCGAGGGATACTGTTGGTCTGAGGACAATACCAGAATGAAGAGGGTCTCCCATTTCTGTCTCACAGGCACCTGTTATCGAAAAGAATCTTGTAAAGGGTGACTTCCCTGCCTCCTTGGGAGAGCTCCCTCTGAGCTCTTTCTCCTTCAACACAGTCAGCCCAGCTCCTCTTCTCCTGTCCCATCCCTTCCTACCCCCAGCTTCCCCTGGCCCCACAGAGTTGGCATGCACCCCTGCCCTCCGCTGATCCGCATTGGACCTCTAGATAGTGTTAGCGAGAGAACCTTTAGCAGTAACCAGCGCTCTGAATGGACTGAGCCTATGGCCGGGTGGCCTTTCGAGACCAGCTACACTGATCCTGCCCTTCAGAGACCCAGGAGAGGGGAGCTGTCCTCCCCACCTCCTGGACTCGGGCCTGGGGCCACTCTGGCAGCTAGCTGACTTGCCCTTCTGACCACAGAATCTAGTTTCCTTCCTTCCTCCACATGTTCGGAGCAAACTCTCCCTTTGCTTGTTGCCCTCTAGCACTAACAGAACCCTAGCTCTTGGGGCCCACCAAGCCCAGGTCAGTCCCCAGCCCTCTGGATTGGCCTGTGGTCTCACAGGGCATTTCACTGGGCATGGGCTCTGTACTCATGGAACTAACAAAGCTCTTGCTTCCCAGCCCTCCTCAGACTCCTGCGAGCACCACACCCCAGCCCTTGTCTCTGCCTGTTCTACACTGGGGCGGCAAAGCGTCTTCTCCATCTTCCTCTTCTTGCCATATTCCAGCCCTCCAGCGAAGGGTCTCCCCACAGTGACACTGGACAACCCTGGCGCTGCTGAGCCCTGGCCTGGCTCCTGCCAGGAACCACAGAGAGGAAGCTCAGCACTCCGACACAGTGTCTCTGCTGAAGATAACTGTTTATTAACTCAATAATGTGCGCTTATGGGCCAAATGTGTTTTTTGGTACTGCCCCCTTCTCAGTGTCACCCTGTTCTAACGAAAGAATCTTGTAAAGGGCGACATCCCTGCCTCCTTGGGAGAGCTCCCCCTGAGCTCTTTCTCCTTTGACACAGTCAGCCCAGCTCATGGTGCCAAAAAGAAAAACAAAAATAAATACATAAAAAATGTTTTAAAAATGCTAAATCACATGAGAAGTGAGCAGAAGAATAGACTTAGGAAGTCAAGTGATGGGAATAATGAGATCCCTCGAGGAGAAAAAAACCACCATCTGATCCTAAAGGAAACTTTCCCTGCTATCTGCTGTCAGCGGTGTTTCCTGTGCCCTATTTGTCTGCTCTCTTCCGGAGCTCAGTGCTGCTAAGCTCTTCATGGTGAGTGAGCTCCTAGGCAGGAGAGCAGAGCAGTGTGTGGGTGGGAGTTATTACGAAAGGCACTTCACTGTTGTCAGAGGCGGCGCCCCATCTTTACTAGTAGGGCAGGTAACAACAGTGCAGTACAGCTGGATTACATCCTCAGAAAAGATGTCATCACTGGGACATGGGGCAAAAACATAAAGGACAGGAGCTGTGAGGTACAGCCACACTGCATCACCAGTATCCTATAGCTG
This sequence comes from Thryonomys swinderianus, assembly GCA_004025085.1. NCBI lineage: Eukaryota > Metazoa > Chordata > Mammalia > Rodentia > Thryonomyidae > Thryonomys > Thryonomys swinderianus. Next base: position 6,247 of record PVIC010042606.1, read on the forward strand.
TCCCTCCAAGGGTCATGTAATAAACCTAGGAGTGATCAAATCTAAAGACTGTGGCAGTTAAGGTCTGCTCGGAGGAAGAGCACACGTTCTATGCGAGCATTATCAACAAATACACATCAGCCATCGGGGGTCCCAAGGCCTGGGATGACGTGGAATCTATTAGAGTGAAACAGGGCTCTCGAAAAATGGAGACTTTGACATCGGGGATGGTTGTAGAGTTGGAGGCCATGCTTGATATTTTGCTCTCAAGAAAAAAATCTGAGAAAGCAAGAACTTGAGGGATGGCATGTAGTTTCCATCCAACAAATTCAGGAACCAGAAAATGGAATTAAATGAGCTGTGATTAGATTGCTGCATGCAAACTCTGTCCACCAGGCCCAAGGAGCCCATCTGGTTAGACCATGTTCCCTGGAAAAGAGGAAAGAAAACCCCTGTCTTGTCTTAGGCTCAGCTGCCATGTACACTGATTTCTCAGTGAGTAAATAACAAGGCTGACAGTGGAAGGCTGACTTTCCCCAGGAAGATGGCTAGAATTCCACAAGCTCTCCAAGCAAACCTGAACTCCTCGCCATGGATCTTAGCAGCCTACAGAGGGTGTGATGAAATACCATCCTTGGGCATCAAGTAAGAGCCACACAGGCATCATAGCAGGGTTTCTCCAATCTGTGCTCAGTAAGGGCTCAAACTAAATGGAGATCAGTTGAAATAAGGTGCATGATTGTTTCCTTGCAGCTGTGCCTCAAAAAGAGGGCCATCTGTAGACAATATAAACTGATCAGATGCAATTTGGGGGGATTATCAGTCCACAAAGAGATAGACTAGGTGTTCATACAGCTTGGTCCCAATGGTTATTACAGGAAGACCTTGCAGTCTGCAATGGAAAATGGCCTAAGCATGAAGATGTGGTTTGTAAAGTTTTGGTTTGTAAAGTTTTGGTTTGGTTTGGTTTGGGTTTTGGTGAAAGGTAATAATGGGGGGGTGTCCATTCACTTATGTGAAGTAAAAGAATAGAAGTTCTCCCAACAGAAATGCATGTACCTGTGATTTGTCTTCAAATCCAAGGACCTTGAAGTCTATGTGTTTTCCTAAGATTAAAAACTCCTACTTAGAAGCATTTTTAATAGAATAGGCAGATTTATTTCTAGGAAGTAGTGATTTAAATAGCTATTTTTTGAAGTGTGGCTTCTTACAAAACTTGCATCAGAATTACCACCTGATACTGTCACCTGGTACACACTTAAATTGGAAATGTCTAAGTCCTTTCTCAGAACTGAAGACACAGAATCAGTCAGTATGTCCCCTAACATCTACATTATTAATACTTTGAAACATTTGATTAGTAAACTTATGCATCATTTAATGATAATGATATGTTTGAGAAAGGCACTTTTTGACAATCATGCCATTGTATAAATAGCACAGAATGTACTTACATAAATTAAATCACCATTATCTCACTTACATAAATTAAATCACCATTATCTCATTGGGTGATAAAATCTTATGGGACTGTAGTTGTATATATATTCTATTATTGAGGAAAGCATTGCTACACATTTTATGGCCATTCTACAGCCATAAAAAAGTCTTGAAAGTCCAAATAAACCTGAAGGCTACTCCCAAAAATGTATCTAAAACTGATCACCAAATGGATTAAGGATTGAAGGGTGTAGGTGGAGCCCAGGATTATCTGACTGACAGGGAGGGAGATTCAGTGGGTCTCAGCACCCCCTTTGCTTCAAAAACTTTAGCAGGTGCCCTATATAATTTATTTCCTGTCTTTTATTCTCATTTTACAGATGAAATCAAAGTCCACAGAGTTTAAAGAGCTCCCAGAAAGCCATGTCTCAAAATAAAGATGGAAGAAATGGAGCCAGGCCTTAATGCAGGCAGCCTCTACATATTGAGTTCAACACTTACATTTTTTTTTCAAAATTATACCACAGTCTTCCTTTTTTTTTAATGCCAAACATGGATTACACAAGAGAAAAAAAAGTTAATGCCTTGTACCCAAAAATCTAATCATGTATTTCCCTCAATGATACAATAATATGCTAGAACAAAAGACTTACTCAAATGAAACAAGAAGAAATTTAGATCTTGATGAAGATCTGTTGACAGCACAGGAAATTTGGGGCACATTTGCAAAGAGCAAGTAAGAAAAGGATCATCACACAATGTAGAATAACTGGAGGGGCTTCCCAGGGGAAATAATGGTATGAATCAGTTCTGAAGATCAGTAGAATTTTGGGGTGACTCACCCTTATAGAAACAATGGGCTTAAGTAGATAAAAATCTTCTTAAAATCTACCCTAGATACTACTTTTTTAAGCAAGATTAACTATGGAAGGTAGAGAGAAAATTCCTGCAAAAGTTTTTAGGTTGACAATGAAACGATTCCTGAACAACTCTAGTATCATATCTAATGGCTAACTTTTGGAGTGTGTATTATGTGCCAGACATTGGATTCTTTGAATCATTACTAAAAATGTCCCCAGTTTGAAAATGACATTAACTTAGTCAAGATGTGGCAGGTAGGAAAGAGTAGAGATAGGATTCAGGCCTTGATAGTCCATCATTGATATGTTCCCTCTAAACCCAAATTATCCTGACTGTCTCTCATGGTTGGGGATTTGGAAAGTCTGACCCAAACCTCCCCACTGAGGTGTATAAAATGATCATATTCTGAAAGTAAAAGGCATTATCTTTCAGTGAACCCCTGAGTGACTAAGTTGAAGGAGAAGGAATATCTATTCATCTGTCTCTTTCCATCTACAAATAACCATTCCTGCAAAAGAGGACCTCACATTTGAAAACAAGTTTATTCCAACCTTGCACAATGTTTAATTCCCTTAGGGCATAAGGAATCTTCCTAAAGGGCACTGACTTTATTTTAAGCATTCGTCCTCTTTGTGACCTCCCCTGACTTGATGTACACATTTTAACCTTTGAAAACTCCTATTTTAAAAGCTTCATTAATGTCACAAATCAAAGGGAAAGAGAAAGGTTTATAAAGATGAATGTCCACCCTGGAGACATTCCAGTGACAGTCCACCCTGGAGAATGCTGTACATGTCCAGTTCCCTAAAGAGAAGGGAGACCCTGTTTAGGCAGCTCAGACTGGGGCTCTAATGATCCCACAAGATGCACCTTCAAAATCACGCTCAGCTGCTCTTGCAACAATTTCTTACAGTACCCTTCTCTGAACTCTTCTTTCAGAAGTGTCCATCAGTTTCCCAATGGAATGACATCCATTTATACCTTCATTTCAACATTTTTCAGGGGCTTTCTATTCTTCATTTTCTATAGCTTTGTTTATCCCTAAGGGTCTCTGTATTTTTTCAGATATTGCAGCTTACATGGCAGTGCTGGCAACTCTGGCTTCTCAGCTATGTTCACACAAAATGTCCCTCAGCGTGATCACAGTCAGAGTGAATTCAGTGCTGACAGAGCCAGATAGTAGCGTGTATTCACTCACTTAAATTTCTGTAACAGTCTCATGAGTGGGAGGTGTTTTATGTTAAGGAAATGGAAACACTGAATGTCCTAGCCATTTACCCAAGGCCACCACAGAACTCAAGTCATCTAGCATAACATCAGACTCAGGCTTATTCAGTGTGTCATCACCAATATATTAAACTTTAGTCCAAATGTTACCCACTCTAGCTTTAATTTATTCCCTCTACACTGCTCAATCACACACATATTATAGTACAAATGTTAAAACATTTCCCAAAAGATCAAAAGAATCATTTAGACAGAAATATGGCTACTATATTTAGAGCTAATGACATCTCGTATTGTTTATTATTTTAACAGCAACCATACAAAGTAACATAATTGACTCGATTTTTTAAAAACTCTGTTAGTCAAACAAGTCCAGAAGTTCACTCAAGCTTAACAGCAAGGCCGTGGAGATTTGAACACAGAGGTGCTCGATTCAGAAGCCCCTGCTCACTCACTACAAATTACAGCCTTGCTGCTAAGGGGCCAGGCACAGCGAGCCTGAAGTAATCACAGAAACACATTAAGTGTCATTGTGGAACTTTTAACATCCAAAGAAGGGAGCATTGGCCAGAATTAGACCTGTACATGTGGGTCTAGGGAAAAATAAGAACTTTTAGAAGTTCAGAGGTTCAGTAGATGTGACTTCTCATGACCCAATAAAAGCTAAAATAGCTTAAAGTGAAAGGGAAGTTAACACAAGAATTCCACCTAAACAATAATAAATGACATTATCAAGAAAAAAAGGAACACCTAAAAACAGTCTCTACGGAGAGCTCTCTAATCTCACATTTTTAAAGAAATGCCTGAAATACAGACAGAGACACAAATGAACAAGCAATATCAACCTGTGATAACAATACTAGGAAAAATAGTGTGCAAACTGCACAGGAACTTAAAAGGCTAGTGTAAGGGTATTGAAACACTCTCTGCTGGATCAGAGCAAACAGAAGAATGAGGAATGGATGTGTCCACTGCTGGGGGGCAAATGGTGTCATATTGAAGCTAACAGAAAAGCAGGACAATTCAACTTCTATATTGCTTTCTCTCATGAAAGTGATCTTCAAACTGCAAAGGCTACAACAAATATGGTTAGTAGGAAATTGAAATCCGAGATAGGCAAAGAGACAGTAAGAAAACATTTGGCCACTCGAAATGAGTTCAAGGCCATAGCCCCAGGTGAACGACGCTCCTGTCCACCAGAGGAAGCCAGACACTGGGGAGCAGCTGGAGGGGCTGGGAGGTTTGGTGAGTTTTGGGAGAACAGGAACAGGCTTCGGGCTTTGCAAAACATGGACTGGATGTTTGATAAAAAGCTGCAAAACGGCAATGCTTAGAAAAATGTTAAAAGATAATTATTCAGCCTAATTACTTGTGCCGACATGGTTCTTATGTTTCACCAAACTACTTTTTGTTCTGTGTTGGGAAGTCATTATGGGAAATCAACATATTCTCCTGGGTCCAAATCACAAGATGTCATTGTCAAACAGTCACTATGAATAATATAGATTTAATGGTAGTTACATAATAAAGAGGTTTCTTTTCGAGGACTAAAGCTGTTATAAACTCAGTTCTGTCCACAGATGAAATATTAACCATGAATGGAGTTTTTGCTCCCTCTGGAGAGTAATTTCTCAAACAGGGTACATTTTTTTGTGAATCAAACTACTGTATGGAAATTAGATAGGTAATATTTTGTAGATATTTTAACAGCCCTGAAAAAATTTAATTTTAAGAAACTTCATAAAGTGGCAATTAAATAATTATACACAAAGTACATTCCTGGTTTTCATTCCCTTGCAGATTGACTTTTAGCAATATAAGAACTTCAAAGCTGAGAACGGAGCAAGGCTCTAGCCTGTGCCAGTGGACAGTGGAGTGGGTGCGTCTTCAGGTGCCTTGGCAGCCCCAGCACCACCAAGCAGCGCCTCAGCACAACAGCGCTGTCCACAGTCTTCGGCAGTGGCTCCAGCTGTGGCCCTGCTCTGTGATTCTGGCCTCTGGGACAGTTTCTGCCATTTATTCACCAGCTCTAGCGACAGTAGCTGCTTCCAAATGGTACTAATTCTGGTTATCTTTCTTTCTGGATCCAAACAGATGCAAATGCCAAAGAACATATTGATGGGAAGTGAACTTGATACCATGTCATCCTTTGATTACATTTTTTCCTATGTAGTTCCAGAAGGCAGAACATGAATTATTCAGCAAAAAGGAAGTGGCTCAAAATAAGGAACCATCCTCCAAGTACTTGCATTCTGCCCATGACATGGGCTGGGTCCCCTCTTGTGAAGGGCAGGGAGGCAGAACATGAGTTTCCATCCCTCAGGGTATCACAGCTGAGTGACAACTCACAGGCCCTCTGAAGAACCCACAAACTCTCATTAAAGGCTTGATCATTTTCATTGGAAGCTGGAGGACCAAAGTGGGATGTTTAGTGAGCTCAGCAAACAGTAACGGTCATCCTCTAAAAGCATCCTTGGCCTCAGAATAATTTGAAATGATACCCTTAAGACCGTAACACTAAAGAAACAACCTGCTACCACTTTACATCCATCTGAAAGCTGACTCTTATTAGAAAGAAGACTTTCCTCATTTCCTTTTCTGTCTGCTTCTCCTGGGTCTATGGCATGTGCCTGGCACTTGTACCCAGAGCTCCTGAGAAGCAACAAAAATGACTAAAGCTAGAACTAATGGAATTCATTCCTGTGGGTCTTGTTTGATGGATCCAAATCTCTGAATCCCTCTGTCCCAAGCCACGGAGTCACAATGGATGAGTAGTTATGAGGGAACAAGAAGATTCCAAACTCTTAACAAGATTCTCTTCCAGCTACCTGGACAACCTGTGGGAAGTGACCTGGGGGTCGTCACTGTGAGGCCTGGAGATCTGCACTGGGTGCTGCCCTGACTGGCAGTTAGGGGTCTGCACTATGAACGGTGCTGCCCAGCTCCCAAGAGAACTGCAACCTCATCCTGAATAATGGGATCTGTCTAGTTGCTGCCTTGGGTGCCGGATCGTGGTGACAAGAGGTAAACAACCTCTGGCCCAGGGTTGTTCTCTGTCTGCTCCTCATTTAAGAATTTGCTGTTCTTTCTTTAGCGATTGGGTTGATCAACAAACTCCTTTGTGATGTGCTGAGAATAAAGTTATTCTTGTCTCTAGACAGCTTATCCAATAGACTGGAATTAGCACAAGAAAAGTGGCCTCCAGACAGTAGATGATAGGGAAGTTACATCTCAGAAAGAAAGAACTAGTTGTAGACCAGGTGTAAGAATTAAAACACTATTTCATTTTTCTTTTTTTACTGACTCTGCAGTTCTTTGCTTCCAAGTCTCTAACTGTGACTATACACAATTGTTAGCTGCTTCTAACGTCACTAATGTCCTTGAAATCTGTGTAAGTATAGCACTGTGAATAAACTCGGGGCCTGCTCAGTATTGACTGAGAGGTCCTCCCGATCCCATTACTCTGTCTTCTTTCTTTTCTCAGCCACACCCTTCCACTTCGCAAACCCAGTTTTGTCCAGCAGGCTCTGGCAATGGCTCCAGCAACAACCTCACCTGACCCTTCCAGTTACTGATACAGCTGTCAACAGCTAGTGCCCATTTGTATGGCTCCAAGCCTTCTGATGTGCGGGATCCATAGTGCGAATTCTAAAGCAGCTGTTATTCATTACACACCCATGCACATGCACACCCCTCCACACACACACATATTCAAACTCTAAGACCATGATCTAAGTCTTAGCAGAAGACCTTACAGAAGCAGAAGGAAAGGGCGAGGCATGGACTACTATAGCGTGGTGGGAGGTGGCAAGTCAGGGCCACTGTTCTCTCATAGGTAAGCCACCTATGGCATCAACTGTCCTGTTGCAGGTCAGAAACCCTCTTCCTTCTCATGCTGTACAAGCGATTTGAATTGCAAAGTTCAACCAGTTCAGCCTTCCACTTCCTTTCCCTCAGAGTACTCCCTCACTACTCTTTATGTTGTTTCCCACCCTGTCCTTTATGTCCTCTGGCCCTTCCTGTGCTGTGCGCCTCCCCTCCTGTCTGTGGCAGCCACCTGGGGACTCTGCTATCTAGTAATTAGCCAAGGCAGCTGCTAAGCCCAGTGAACTCCAGAGATCCGCAGCTGGCAGAGCGGGGTCCCGCCTGGAGGAGGGGTAAGCCTGGGAGGCCCAGCGAGCCTTCTCAGGTGGCCAGATGACGCTTAATGAGGCCCCCTGCTCTGAAGGCCTCAGCAGATGCACAAATGTCTGGAAGCCTCAGGGAGCCAGCAAGTCACTCTGGGAACGCCCAGTGTGTCTTTTCCTTTCCAGCTGCCTCTGGGGCTGTGAATGGAGAATCCAGGATGGAGAAAATAGTAATTGATGCCTTGGGGCTAAGGGGCTAGGTCTTTCTCTTCAGCAGGGAAGCCCCCACCTATGCACCCTCCTCTACCAGCATGAAGTCTGAGTTATTGATGCTGTTGATTGAAAAAAAAATGTTTTTAAGATGGACACCAAAGGAGTTGGTACTAGAAATGTTTTTCTAAATCTAAACAACACACACCGTGAATTCACAAGAGGCCAAATTTAACCAGAAGGGAAACAAGGAAGAAAATCCACGGGTTTCGTTCTTGCAGTCCTCAGAGCCTGCACAAGTGAGCTACAAATGGCATGGCAGAGGGAGGGTGAAGCAACTAATCATTTAATTTTGACAGATTGCTGTTTCTAAGCGAGGGGAAAGGTCAGCAGCCAAACAGTAAGGAAGAGGAACGCTGTGCAAGGGGCGGCTTCATCTTTCCGAGCGCAGCCCACGCTCACAGAGGAGGTTCTGCCAATCAACTTGCTGCTCCAGCGCTTGCTACTCTCAATATGGATCTATCTCCAAATAAAGACAGTCAGAGAGACAGTAGCGCCCCGCTTCCTCACACTTCTGTCATGCTTAGGATAGGTTTACCTTTCATTTAGGCATCCACGGAAATAGTGACTTGGAAGACTGCAAGCCTTAGAGAGCGCATGGAAAAAGCAGAGCTCAGAATAGGCCACACACAACCTTTTTGCCCTGTTTTTCAACTTACCTTCTTACATCTCCTCTTCTGACAAAGAACATCTTTGCCTTTTCATGAAGAGAGTGGCATTTAAGCTCTCGACTCAAGTAGCCTTATTATAGAATTAAGGGTCGGGAAAACTCAAGAGATCCGCTGCCCTCACAGCCCGTGCGCCTCCACTGGCGATACCCTCCGAGCGACCACAGGCATTTAGAGAAGCCGCTCACGCGTCTCATCTGGTGGCTCCTTTTTCTAAGCTTTTGAGAGCTCTCATCAGAATGGAACTCACCTTTTTATCACCCTCTTGCCGAGTAACAATTATTCCCATTATATGCAGAAAAACTTTCAGAGAGAAATACAATAAGCCAGGAAAACAAGTACAGAAGTCATTTATTACAATATTCCATATTTACCCTTATTAATGTTCCTCATGGGTGGGACCAATTTGGGGACAGGCTGGTATGTCTATGATTACAGCTTTGGCCAGTAAAGTTTGGGGCTGGCAGCAGCCTTTGAGGAATCACGCTCCTGTGCACTTTCTGGAATATATTTTCTGCAGGCTTTGGCTGATATAGTAGATGTTAATTGTTAATTCTCCAGCAGCCATCTGCTGAAAAAAAAGTAGATTCGCTGGAAATCTGGGGAAATGGCGCCATCTAGCAGCCCTTGCTGTAAGTGCTACAAAGCCGGGTTCCTTTTTGCCTGGCACACAGCACGTGCAGCATACAGTTCCTTCAGGCAGACTAAACTGGCAAGACACTCCCCACAAACGGACCTCTGAAACCAAAAAGCACAATTAGCTTGAAACAACGTGGGACCCACTTTGTTTCAGGAAGTCACTGGACACACCTGCAGTTTTGTAAAATTACACTGTCCCCGAGCACTTCCTTTGAATGAGAAAGTTCCCTAAGAAAACACAGATGAAAAAGAAAGAAGAAAGAAAGAAAGAAAGA
>PVIC010042607.1:0-15746 GCA_004025085.1 Thryonomys swinderianus
GAGGGAGGGAGGGAGGGAGGGAGGGAGGAAAGAAGGAAAGAAGGAAAGAAGGACAACCCAAGGCCATTTTCAGTTGACCAAGGCCTTCCCTTCCCATTGAAATCATGCAGCAGCCTCTCCACAGGAAGATACAAGTTGAGAGAGGCTGAGAAACGGAACAGGAAAAGAGAAATCCAGTGCAATTAATCACCTTGCCTGCCTGCAAAGTGCAGTTCAGAAACCAAAGGGAAAAACAGGGCTCACTTCCACAAAGCACTCAATCTCCTGAAAGAAACAGCATAAATAGAGTCATATTTGCCAATGAAGGTTTCTAAATGTTTAAACTAGCCAGTAACACCACACAGATGGAGAAACTAATGCTTGCGGAAGTTAATGATTTGTACCATAGTCACTCCATGAGTCAGAGATAGAGCAGATGTAAACCCCCAATCTCTGGATTCCCAGATCTGCACATAAACCATCAAAAACACAGACCTAAGAGTCCTGAAATCAGCCCAGCCCTGTGTGGTCCCCTGTCAACCTCCAACACTGCACTACCCAGAAGGGATTTCTTTCCCCTTACACAGTTTGTAAGTCTTGGTTAGCTACATGACAAGGTCTTTGTGTTTTTTCTTTGATTCTTCCCTTTCGTTTGATAAGTACTATTCCAGTGCTTACCGTATGTCAAGCACTGTTCTAGATCCTGGGGATGTGGTATTGAGCAAGTTAATTCTCTTGGGGTACAGATGCTAGGAGCAGAAAGCATACAACAAATAACCAACAGACCTCACACAGATATCAGGGAGTGAACATGATATATAAAAAATAAAGCAAAATGGTTGAGTAGTCAAAGTCAGGCTCTTGGAGGATTTTTTTTTTTTTTTTGAGACAGGGTCTCGCTTTGTAGTTCAGGCTGGCTCTGAGCTCACTATGTAGCCCAGGCAGGCCTCGAACTCAGCAATCCTCCTGTCTCTGCCTCCCGAGTGCTGGGATTACAGGCGTGAGCCACCACACCTGGTGGATTTTTTTTTTTTTTTTTGAGACCAGGGTCTCACTTTGTAGTTCAGCCTGGCCCTGAGCTCACTATGTAGCCCAGGCAAGCCTTGAACTCAGCAATACCCCTGCCTCTGCCTCCTGAGTTCTGGGATTACAGGCATGAGCCACCATGCCCAGCATTGTGGTGTGTGGTACTGATTGCTGGTGGGTGTGAGTCAGTAGGCCAATACTGTTTTTTTATTACAGGATTTTTGAGTTGAGGTCTGAATGGTAAGAAAATTCTAGTCAGGTGAAAATTGGAAGAAAGTAATGCTTCCACATAATTAAATACCTATGGATTCTCCAGTTATATTCTTTTTACCTGTATTGCCTTCCACCCAGGACAATTTATTGGATTGGAAGTGAGTGGAATGTCACGCCACTTGAGATAAAGCAAGGTATCGCATTTTACATTTTGAGACTTCATTAGTAATCTTTCCTATTTTAACTACAGTTAATGTCTAGTCACGTAATATTCTCAACTTGTTTCACAGTAGATGAAGACACTCACCAGAGAACGTAATGGGCAAAGGAATTGAGTGGTTCAGAGAAGAGCCCAAGGCCATGACCAGTCTCACCTGCAGAGGCTACTCAACACTTGGTGATCCACCATCTTATTTCCAGATCTCGTTCCATTGACTCCTAACAGGTCTCCCAGCTAACCAGCAACCAAGGTAGTCCTTTCCAAAAGAAGTCTTGTCACCTGCTCACGGCTCCTGTGGTCTTGTTTTGTTCTGGTTTGTATTTTCTGAGACAGAGTATCACTACATAGTCCAGGCTGGCCCTCTCCTGACTCAGCCTCCCAAGTACATGAACCACCACACCTGGCTAACTTACCTTATTGTGAATTACAGCTGCCTGTGATCATAGCTTGCTACAAGCTGAGTTGTGCCCCTCTTAACCCCCAGTGCCATTATATTTGGAGATTAAGGCCTTTAAGAAGGTAATAAAGGTTCGATGAAATCAGAAGACCAAGGACCTGATCCAACAGGATTGATATCTCTAAAGAAGAGGAGGAAACACCAGAGCTTTGTCTTAGCCCACACACTGAGAAAGGCCCATGAGAGAATGCAGCAAGGACGCAGTCTTCTGTAAGGCAGGAAAAAGCCTCACCAAAAACTGGCCCTTGCAGACCCTCAGCCTGGGCTTCTAGCCTTGCAACTTTGAGAAAATAAATGTAGCTGAATCTCCCTAGTCCATAGTTTTTCTGTAGCACCGTGAGCAGACATGTATGGAGGTATTTACCATCTGCCCATCTCCTCCCTCTCTCTGGCTCACTTCTGCTCCATTCTCTTCTCTCTCTTTTTTCCAGCCACACTGGTATCCTTTTTATTTCCTGTTGGACCCTTTTCCTCAGTCACAACATGCCGTCTCTTTCTGTCCATTCAGGGCTTGTTCAGTGGCCCTTCACAGTGAGACCTTCTCTGACCATATCTACTTAAAATGATATAATGTCATACCGGGCATGGTGGCTCACGCCTATAATCCCAGCACTCGGGAGGCAAAGACAGGAGGATTGCTGAGTTCGAGGCTTGCCTGGGCTACATAGTGAGCTCAGGGCCAGCCTGAACTACAAAGCGAGACCCTGTCTCAAAAAAAAAAAAAAAAAAAGATATAATGTCTTCCTCTGCTGCTCATTCCATTTGTCTTTTTTTATTTCTCTTTAAGGCACTTGCCTGCCACTAAAATGGACACTTAGTGTGTTGTCTGAGACTCCCTTCCAATTTCAGATTTCATTCTGAAATCTCCTTGAAGGTAGGAGTCATTGAGTGGTTTATGACAATACTACTGGGGATAAAATGGAGAGATGTATGTGTGATACAGAGTAAGACAGGCAAGGGGAAAAGAGAGAGAGAGATCATCAGAGATAGATCAAGATTTTGTGAACTGGGACTAGTTTATCAAGCACTTTGACAAAGTTCAACTTACAGAGTCAACTTACACATTCTAATAAAATGTGATAACAGAAAATACCTCAAAGAATTTGAAGTGCAAAGAGGAGGCACTACTACTGTCAAGCACCTGGTCCAGGGCTTGTTGCAGAGCAGAGGCTCCTGGCTGCTTCATGAGCCAGTCATTCTTACTATGACTGACATCTAGTGGCTCCTTCACCACAACTGTTGTCATGTGATTATCATCTGGAAACTTCACAGCAGGAGCAGGAAGCTGTGTGATAATAGGACCTAGAACTGGTCATGGACTCCCAGGAAACGTGTGTGGAAATAGTGGGATGAATTCTAATGTACCAGAAAACCTAAAACTCTTCTGTAAGATCTTTACTTTTTGTTTATTGGCTTGGCTCTGAGCATAGTGCTCAAATCAATACACACTCTAAAGCCACCATACTGTCATTTTTTTAAATTGAATTCTTTGTTGGTACATTCTATATACAGTACACAATCACACTCAACACTGGGGAATTTGTACCAGTATATGACATGAGTTAATTCTCATTTTTACCCATATCCCTACCCACCCTACAACCTCCCACCCCCATATACGTGTCCTTTATTTTTCTTTTTAAATCATATTTATTCTTTCCCCTCATTACTTCCCCTATCACATTCCCTTTTAATATTTCCTATTTCATAAAATCTACCATACATTCTAGAACTCTTTTATATCTACAGGTTCTCATACCAGAGAAAAGATAAGGAATTTATATATCTGTGACCTATTTATTTCACTTACTAGTGTGTCCTCCAGGTGTATCCATTTGCACATAAATGACTCAAACTTGTCATTCTTTATGGCAGAGTAATATTCCATTTTATTAAAACAAACACATCTTCTTTATCCAGCCTCCAATTGATGGGCATCTGGTTGTTTCCAAGATTGGGCTAACACAAAGTGAGCTGCTATGAACATGGGTGCACATATGTCTTTATGATATGACTCTTTTAATTCTTTCAAGTATATTCCTAGCAGGGGAATAGCAGGGTCAAATGGGACCTCTAATCCTAGTTTTCTGAGGAATCTCCACACTGATCTCCACAATGGTTGCACAAGTCTAGAATCCCACCAACAGTGAAGAAGAGTTCCTTTCTCCCTGCAGCCTCATCAGCATTTATTACTGGTTAATTTTGCAATAGCAGCCATTCTTCGTGGAGTTAGATGAAATCTCAATGTTGTTTTCATCTGCATCCCTTGAATGACCAAAGATGTTGAACATTTCTTTGTATGCTTCTTGGCTTCTTGTACTTCTTCCTCTGAAAAGTGTTTATTTCTGATGCCCATTTTTGAATTGGGTCTTTAAATTTGAGGAGACTGATTTTTTTTTAAGTTCTTTATATATTCTAGATAGTAGCCCTTTGCTGACAGCTAGTAAAGATTTTTTTTCCATGTTGTTGGTTGTCTTTTAGCCGTTCCAGTGGTTTCTTCTGCTGTGCAGAAGCTTTTTAGTAGGATGAGATCCCATTTGTTGATTCTGCTAGGTCTCGTGCTATAGAGGTTTTGTTCATAAAATCTGTCTAAGCCAATGTCTCCAAGAGTTTTACCTAACCTGTTTTGCAGCATGTTTAGTGTTGCTGTTTTAATGTTCAAGTCTTTAATCCATTTTATTTTAGTTTAGTATACAGTAATAGAGATAGGTCCAGTTTTAGTCTTTGGCAGGTTAAAGCCTACTTTTTCCAGCACCATTTGTTAAAGAAGCTATCTTTCCTCCATTGAGGATGTTTGGCTCCTTTGTCAAAGATGAGGTGGCTTAGTGCATCTGGAGCTATTTCTGGATCTTCTAATCTATTCTACTGGTTCTCAGGTCTGTTACTTTATCAGTACCATGCCTTGTTTTTTTTATCACAGTGGCTTTATAGTACAGCTTTAAATTGGGGATTGTAATACCCCCTGCAATGTCCTGGTTGCTTAGAATTGCTTTTGCTATTCTAGCATACCATCATTTTTAAGAATAGTAAAATTCAGAAATGCTTACATAGTAGAATGGGGAAATATTACCACAAACCATAGTAACAGCATTTTATGTGTATATTTTACGAGCTGTAGGGTACCCAAAAGGCAAGTCTACTAAAACTGTGTTCTAAATTTTACAGTTTTTAAAATGAAATATTTTCCAATACAATAGAGAGAATTGTTTTGAAAAAATACTGAAAAGGATGAGTTGGAGATTTAGCTCAGTGGTTACAGTGCCTGCCTGGCAAGCACAAGGTGCTTGGTTCAATCCCCAGTAACCACATGCAACAATATGGGCTGGGTGTGGTAACTCACACCCAACAGCAATCAATACCACATACCACAGTGCTGGGCGTGTTGGCTCACGCTTGTAATCCCAGCTCTCAGGAGGCAGAGGCAGGAGGATTGCTGAGTTCGAGGCTTGCCTGGGCTACATAGTGAGCTCAGGGCCACCCTGAACTACAAAATGAGACCCTGTCTCAAAAATAAATAAATAAATAAATAAATAAATAAATAAATAAATAAATAAATAAATAAAAGAATATAAATAGATAAGGATTAGACCTGCATGTCAGGTCATTAATACCACAGAGAAATATTTTAATAGCAAAACAAAACAGAGCAAATTTTAAAGAAAACTTAAATGTCCCAGAACAACCAAATAAGAAAATGTATAGGTATACATTCATTTATACTTTGAGATGGAGTTTTACTGAGTCACTAAATTGTCCAGGTTGGTGTCAAACCTATGATCCTCCTCCTTTCTTACATTTGGAAGTTTTGACTTGGAATTGGCTGGATCGTATACATGGCAGTCCATTTTCACATATTGCTTGTCTTTTGGCCATTGGTTTAGGGACTTTAATTCTCTCTGTGTCCATGTCCAACCCATACCCACTGCCAGCCTCTGAATGCTCACAAGTATCTTCATTAGAGAGCAATGAAAATCAGTTGACCCAAGTCCAGGTGAAAAAAAAAGGATGTGATTGGTGGTTAAAACTATTGGCCAAAAATATTATCTCTGATATTTCTCTGTGGTTTTTTATGAACTTGGAACCCTGACCAATCAAGCTGTATAATTAGGTCAGATCATTACATACATCTTTGTATATGGTTGACTAACATCTCTCTAAATCCAGGAAAATGCACATTGCTCTGTCCTTAATATACTAAGAATAAAAATTTTTATGTGTTTCCCATTTAGTTGTTCAAGCAAAATAAAACAGTACTCTTATAACTTTGACACATTTGAATTGTTATTTAGGCAACAAACATTTATTCAGTGTTGTGTTAGTATTAAATCAGTAGAAACATCAAAATAAAATATACACACATTCCTTTAGACATTGGTTTTAAGAAAGAGAAAAAGCTACTGCATCTAGAATTTAGAGAATCTAAGAAAAAGAGAAAATGAAAGAGGTTAGTGTAAGGTGAAGCTTTAGGGTGGTGGGACACATTTATATTGCATGCTAGTAAAGTAGAAAAAGTTAAAAAGTCAGGCTTTCTTTGAAGATAATAAAAGCAATATGAATAAAAGAAGTACCTATCGGACCTTCCCCAGAGATAATTTTACATTTTTTACGTCCTCCTGCTAGTAGGTTAGGAAGAGATCAAAGTTGAAACTATTAGTAAATAATGTAACTGTATCCATAGGTTATTACATATCCCATCCAAAAATTGAAATACAGAGTTAAAAAAAAAGAAAATGTATACTATATACAGTGGGATTACGTGAATCTCCAGACCTCCATTTCTGAAAATAGCTCTCCAAATATTCATAAATCTTAGTAACTTCCTAGTAAGACATCTCCTAAACAAAGTTTGGCTGAACGCAGAAAACTAAAATACATAAAAACAGGCCTGGATATCTATTCTGACTCTCTGAAATTTATTAGGACACAGAAGTGCCTCCAAAATGGAAATTGCTTACAGGGAAAAAAAAATCCCACAATGCTTTTATCTGGATAAGCTGGAAATGATGCAATAAAGGCGCCATAATTTATGAACAGAAATGAGTGGGCAATTCATCCAGGAGTGGTAAGTGCCGGATTCTAGTGGAAAAAAAAAATAGTGTACATCACAGAGATTTGACCCACTGCCAGCAGCCATTAATCTCCTCCTGACCTTTTAAATATGTAGATGCCAAATAAAGCTTATCATTTTATTCTGCCCCTAAAAGCAATACATTCTTATTTATGAAGTTATGAGAGAACATAACATTATACCTTGTGTGACATAGAACATATAAAACTGGGAGAAGATTTCATTCTTAAAAATGAAACATTGATAAATCAATACCCATATACTTCAAAAATAATGGGTTAAGCCTGACCATAGCCCTCAAACTTAATGTGACTGTGATTCTTGTTCATCTTGCCTTGCTTAGCAACCCACATCACAGAAACCAAAGTATGTGAGCATCTCCAGCAGCCAGCACATTAACAAGGAGAAACTTCCAATCAAGAACGTGAGGGTTCGGGTAATTTGCACGCACATGTTTAGGATGGGCTGTGCTATTACAGAGAGATGAATTAGGCAGAAATATTACAGAGGGTTAGATAGGGAAGGCCCTCCCCAGAGGCAGGACAAAGATGGAAAACACCACAATGGTGGCTGAAGACACACTGGCTGAAAACTGGGCACCAAGACAAAGACAGTATGACCAGAGCTGTACACTTCCTCAGAGAACAAACCCTGAGCCTAATGAAGTCTAGCTAGACATCAAATACCTCAGCGCGTGACCAGAGACTTCTGGACCCGCCATTTCCTAGCAGAATCTTTGTTCTCTGCATTTATGTTTATTACATGACTTGTTTCCAACTGGACCACCATTACCTAAGTGGTACACCTGTAACCTCATTGGGTATTCATGGCTGTGCCCCACGTTGTACCAGAACTCCTCCGTAAAGTGGGGGCTCCGGCTACCCCATCGGACCTCTCCTGCCCCTCAGGAGTTTCAATAAATATCAATAAATATTCAATAAATATCTTCCTACTCCTAACCGCCTTTGTTCCTAGAATTCATTCTTCAATTTCTAGAGAATAAGAACTTGGCATATCATGCCGTTAACAGGTTGGGAGATATAATATTTCATGTCTCATCTCCAGTATTATTACCTGTCAGACCTTCACCCAGGCCACGACGCCGAGCCTCAGAGCATTTACAGGGAGAAATGAGCCCCGGACTAGGGCCACACCGGGTCGAGAGGAGTCGGCCGGGTCCTGGGTGTCGCCAGTGCTCCCCGGAAGTGCACACAGGCATCGCGTTCCGGCTGCGGTCATTCACTCGTTGGTTTTTTTCAGTTAAATTGTATAAAATTCCAAGGGGCTGTCCAAAGTGAGAACTCTATTTAGTACAAAGCAGTATACTATATAATTTTTTTAAAAACTAGGGAGAGAAATCAGTAGCTATTATATTTTTGAACCTTTATTTTTAAAAGAAACAGGGTTTCTTTTTGAAATAAATTCACATACATTTGCTCCCCCCCCATAAAAAGCATTGAATTATTTCCGTCGCAGAGGCAAGAGAAACTTCAGAATTAAGGTGGAATCCTTTACAGTTGTGCCTAGAGCAAAGGCTTTGTGAAGTTTGTTGTTGGCTCCAGTTACCTCAGGATCAGAACATTACACGTCCTACCATCGTTAAATGATAAGCTTCCCATGATGTGGCTTGACAGGTGCCACCCAGCCCCCTTCCAAGTCACGACTTGGGACGTTTTCACAGATTTGCACCCCTAAAGTTATTTCCTTCTTAGGGGTCAGTCTAATTGTGTATCTTACACAGTTCAGCCACAAAATGCAACATGTTTTTTATTACCTCTTCTGAAACGAATAACCGATGTTCTCCACTTTGAAATATTATTTCAGTAAAGTCTACACCAAAATATACCTGTTTATCTGGACATGAGTTGAAGAAGCCATACAAATAACAATGGACTCAAATAATGGTGTAGGTACATCATTCTCTTCCCACTGCAACTTCAATAAATTCTGTAACAGAGTTTGTGTGTGTGACTGAGAGTAGATCATCAGTCAAATCAAGGTTTCCTGTTTACAAACATACAAATGGTCAAAACACATATGAAATTATAATGAACATTGCTAATTATCAGGGAAATGCAAACTAAAATCACAATGAGCTATCGTCTCATTTCTGTTAGGATGACGATTATCAAGAAACAAAAGGTAACAAATTTGGTGAGAATGTGGAGAAAAGAAAATCTCTGTACCCTACCAGCCAGGATGTAAATTACTAGAGTCACTATGGAAAATAGCATCAAGTTTCCTTGAAATACTTCCCAAAATGGGGTTATAACATGCCTCAGCAATCCTACTTTTGAGTATGTATCCAAAGGAAATGAAATCAGTATATTAAAGAAATATCTCACCTCCCATGTTTACTGCATTATTATTTATGATAGCAAAGATACAAAATTAATCTAAGTGTGCATCAAAGGATAAAGGGTAAGTAAAATGTGGTGTACATTCACAATGGAACACTGTTCAACCTTTAATGGAAAAGAAATTCTATCATTTATGACACCATGAACATGCATGACATTATAAAAAATGAAATAAACCAGACATAGAAAGAAAAATATTGTACGACCTCACTTATATATGGAATCTAAAAAAGTTAAAGTTATGAAAGTGGAAAGTTGAGTGGTGGTTACCGAAGACTGGGAATTGGAGGTGGAATGTGGATAACAGTCAAAGGGTACAAAATTTCATTTTGCCAGGAGGAATAAGTTTTCAAGTGCTGACCATGATTAATAGATTATATCATATATTCCAAAACTGAAAAATATATAAGGTGAAGAACAGATGAGAGTCAAAGTACATAATCTTCTAAAAATTCAAATAGCGGATCTGTAGAGTGAAGACAAGGTGGTAAAATTGATGATCTTCCTTCCAGGTTCAGACAATTCTATAGCATCAACCCACTTGTCGTGGGTCTGTATGTTGGAGGAAGCAGAAGGTAATGAAGACAGCAAAACCACCATCATGAGCTAAATCATTCGGGGTTAGTTCTTGTTCTCTTTCTCTAAGCTAGTGACTGCTTCAGACAGTTACTAACATCAAAGCAATCAATCCCACCACTGGAGGAACATGGAGGGTGACTGACACTTAGAGAGCACCCAGCCGGGAGCTATATATCAACATGTGAGAGACTGCGAGAGGGAAAAAAGACAGACCCAGAATGTGCCAGGAGATGGCAAATCGTGCCCTGGGGTCAAAACCAGGCCCAACAGAGGGACAGAGAGAATGATTGTCTTCTCCGGGAAGCCTTCTCCCACAGAACAGAAGACCCCTCAGATTTATGGGTGAGTTTTGATGAAACTGGTTGGCTCCTGCCATCTGAGAGCGCAGGAAGAGCCCCATGAGAGAGGCTAACCATTTAAACATAACAGTTTTTAAGTGCTTCTGGCATCCTCAAGTATCCAATGTGTAGAGTCAAAAACCACACACCAAACCTTTGTGCACCTGGACAATACGTGCCACCCACAAAGCCCCCCACTACACTCAGACGTGGTACCCCTGTCTCCAGTCCAGCTGTCAGGGAGCCAGCTCCCCTTGTTGGCCACAGCAAAGCCATTCTGTGTCAGTTGCTTGCTGCTTGATGGATTTCAGTTCCATTTTTAAGTGATATATTTAAGGGAACACTTTTCATGCTCACTACCCAGTAACTGCTGGTCAGTCCGGACTTACAGACCATTGAATTCCCAAGAATTATTGAGTAATTCTTAAAATCTCATTATTAGAGTGTGACATTTATCTAAAGTCTAATCTAGCAAGGAAAACAAAAAAGATGTGACGGTAATAAACTACTATTGAAACAGAAATGTAGAGTTGGATGCCAGACAATAGCATATTGTAAATGATACCTTCCTAAAAAGGTTCCCTCTGATAGCCATAGCCGAAGGAAAACATATGATAACAATAAATATGATTTCTGCGACGCCACAGTCCTTTCACCACGTGTTCCATGTGGAGATGATAAGCAATCGCTCTGCTCTGCATTTTTTGTTAAAAAATAAATTCTTCCTGGCAAATAATAAATTTATAGCAAGGGAATTTCTTTGTGACTCAAGCTTCCATTTCTTTAACTTACTGCTTTCAGGAGCATAAATTCTATGAGTCTCTCCATGGAAAGTTTGCTAGGGCGACTCAGAATCAGCAGGAATTGGCAAATCTCAAATAGTTTGGGAGAAAAATGTACAATTCACTGTTGAAGCTTTTCAGCTCTCTGCAATCTTCCTGATCATTTCGGCCCAATATGTGAATTCAAAACTACTTCAGTCAGCACCAGATTAGGCAACGGCCCACATTAATTCATTATATTTGGATAAAGAAAGATCAATAGAAAAAAATAACATGGCATGCAAAAATGTGTATATCATGCCAGTCATCTGTATATGTATTTCAGAATACCATGCCCTTATTTACATTTTAGAAACATTTTTATTCTTAAAGCCATTTCAGCATTAAAATAGATTCATTCTTTCAATGTTTGAGTACAAACAGAGCCCATATGATAACAGAGATGCTCCTTGTATATAGTTTATTTTACTTAAGTAAATACTTCAGTGACTTTTAAGAATCAGCCTTGTCCACCAATTGAATATTTTCTTTCAAAAGAAAATGGTACATGGGCTGGAGATTTAGTTCAGTGGTTCCAGTGCCTGCCTCGCAAGCGCAAGGTCCTGAGTTCAATCCCGGTAACCACATAGAATGCTGGGCATGGTGATTCATGCCCACCAGCAATTGATACCACATACCACAGTGCCGGGCATGGTGGCTCATGCCTGTAATCCCAGCACTCGGGAGGCAGAGACAGGAGGATTGCTGAGTTCGCAGCAGCTTGCCTGGGCTACATAGTGAGCTCAAGGCCAGCCTGAACTACAAAGGCGAGACCCTGTCTCAAAAAAAAAAGAAAATGGTACATAAATATATAAGGAAATAAAGTTATTTGAATATCAGAATGGATCTTGCTGCCTATAATGTATAGTCAGTTAGTGACTCAGAGCTTAAATAACCTTAACTTTCATCCCTTTTCTTTGTTTAGAGTACATTTGGTGGACAATGTTGGCCTCTGAATTGATCATCACTGCACTGATCTGGATACTGAAGTAACTGATTTATGAATTAAAATGAGATTTTACAACCATTATACTCACCTGCACACACACACACACACACACACACACACACACATGCACATACATACAAAGTTATCATCTATATAACAGAACGGCCAGCTCAGCACAAACGAAGTTCAAAGCTCAGAGAACTCATTTCCTCAGTCTCTCCAGATGTGCCACAGTTGAGGAAGTTGTTCGGGATCAGGCAATGTTTGGTTAAATGGTTGAAGCAAATGGATGTGTTAGGCTTGGTTCTTTTTCCCTTCCCACCTTCTCTCCCTCGCGTCCCACTTTCTCTACCTTTTTTTTTTCCCTTTTCAATCTAGGAACGGAATCATCTCTCTCTCTTTAAATTAAACCAAGAGCCTGAATTCATATGCATCAATAAAACCTTTCAATAAAATTCACTGAGGCAACGAAGGAGGAAAATAGTTTAAAGATACCTGGAGAAAGAGAAAAACCTATGAGTGGGAAATGCAAGTATATTAGGATCTAGAGACAAATGTCTAGAACAAACAGAAGAAGTATTCCTTCATGATTCCAAGAGGACATTTTTTCTGAAGCCTTTTATCTATATGTTTTATCATCTGGAAAAGAAAGAACTCTTGTGGGTTGTTCACCCTTGAAAATCCAAAGAATTTCTTCTAAAAGTCATTAGCGAACATTCCTTTAGACACTTTCGGAAAGAGACCCAGTCAGATCAGTTCCCTCCTGTCCCCCTGACCCCAGCCGAACTACTGGACATCTCATGACTTTCACTGGGCCCAAGTTATTTCTCACGGACTGTGAATTATGGGCGGCTAAAAATAGCACTACAAAACAACCATATTTCCTCTCCATCATGTTGACTCTTTACACGGACTCGAGACAACACAGATTTGTTCTGCCTCACCTGTATCTAATGTTAGACACATGCCCAAGAATCTCTGAAAACTTTTGTGTTTCGTTTCACAACCAAGAAAATGTACTGCCCAAGCTCATGAGAAAACACAGAGAAATTAATCTGTACCCCTTAAGCTCTGCAATTCATTTTCTTTCTTTGTGTGTTCTGAAGACTGAATTCCCTGGGTTGGGGTTTTATACTACAATTTTCTGTGCTTTAGCATTTTCTACAGCACCTTCCAACACGCGCGCGCGCATGCGTGCACACACACACACACACACACACACACACACACACCCTCCCATCAGCACCAGCAATTCCTCCCTGCCCCTCCAGGGTCTTTGGCTCCAAATCAAAACAGCTTTCAAGTGGCCAGGACCAGGTTGCAAAGCTCCTATGTTTCCCATAGATTTTCCTTCTTTCCCAGATTTTTCTAAACCTCAGTCTTTGTAGGAGGGCACGCACCTCCAGGTGGGGTTCTGACTGTAAGTACTGTGCCGGGGCCCCCACCCTAACAGCAGAAGTTTATTTGAAGTATGTTACTCTTTGCCTGCTTCTTGACTTGAAGCCTGATAGTCTTGCAATGTCATTTTTTTTACCCTACTGTAAATCAAGGGACAGCTGTCTTTGGAATAAATTCCAAATAGCTGGTCTGGAAATGAACTTGGCAGTGGGACCCTCCTCCATTCTGGCTGACATTTCCCCATTAATTTCTTTTTCTCTTTCATCCATTCATTGGCTGATGAGTCTATAAATACACCTCATCTGCTTTTACTTTGCTTTTTAAGAATAAACTGATACCAAACACACTGTCTTAATTACATCCACAGGCAAAGCAAAACAAGTTTAAATGTTGTCACAATATAGTTTTAAAACTTGACATTGTTAATTGTGCCAGCTGTGATAAACTGGGAAATGAAAATCTTAATAGGAACATGTAAATGAGTGGTTCGTCTGCAAATGACTTTTTAACATTAATAAATGAGGATATCCAGAAACCTATTAAGCAAAAAAGGGAGTTGCACAGGAAACTGATAGAGGACTTGGTAGGGAAGCAAGGAAATGTAGCCCCCATTCCTCTTGGTCAGGATACCTTTGAAACTGAGCGAATCAGCTCTCTCAAATCCAAGTCAGACCACGCAGAACATTGTCCCAGTTCCATTCTTGTGTGTCCACGTTATGAAGCAATTATTGATCCATGAGAATCTGATTAATAGGGGCCTCAGGAAGGGAGATGCAGGACAAATTTCAGTTCAGCCCCAGAAAACAGTAGGTTTTAGAAAGTGCCTACTCTTGTGATGCAGACAGGATTAAAGAAAAGGATAAGGAATCATATATTCTTGAGAGCAAGTTCTTTCTCTTAAAACCTTTTGTCAGGCCAAAGTTCTAGCTCAGTGGTTCCAGCGCCTGCCGAGCAAGCACAATGCCCTGAGTTTGATCCCAGTAACCACATAAAACAATACTGAACGTGGTGGCTCACCCCCACCAGCAATAAGTACCATACACCACAATGCCAGGCATGCTGGCTCACGCCTGTAATCCCAGCACTCAGGAGGCAGAGGCAGGAGGATTGCTGGGTTTGGGGCTCTCCTGGGCTACATCGTGAACTAAGGCCAGCCTGAACTACAGAGTGAAACCCTGTCTCTAAATAAATAAATAAATAAATAAATAAATAAATAAATAAATAAATACTTTTAAAAACCTTTTGTTAAAATGGCATGGCTGATAAATTTCAGGTAACAGTAGCTTATTGGGATAAATTAACATTCTGACTTTTATAGAGAAATCCTTTTTTCCTGAGATATTATCATGTAAAATACATTTATTTGACAAAAAGCAATGGAGAAATGAGCATTCTTGTTTTTTGTTTTTCTTTTTTAGACAGGGTCTTCCTTTGTAGTCCAGGCTGGTCCTCAGCTCACTTTGTAGCCCACGCAAGCCTGGAACTCAGCAATCCTCCTGCCTCTGCCTCCCTAGTGCTGGGATGATAGGAGTGAGCCACCACACCTGGCACTGTGGTATGTGGTATTGATGGCTGGTGGGCATGAGTCACCACGCCCAGCATTGTATGTGGTTACCGGGATTGAACTCAGGGCCTTACACTTGCAAGGCAGGCGCTGGAAGCACTGAGCTAAATCTCCAGCCCAAGTATTCATTTTTTAATGAAAAATCAGTAGACATTTTCTTCAGTGTAGAACTGTCACAATGCTACAGTTCTTACACAGATACATACACACACAAACACACACACACACACACACAAGAATGTAGCAGACAATATACTTTGATTCACAGGCCAAAAGTAGACACATTAAGAAGATTGTAAGTGAGCCAAGAGAAAGAAAATCTTAGAGATGGCAAAACGGCCTCGGCAGTGATGGAGAAGTATTGAAAAAGTGATAATCAGACATTTGACTATTTCTATGGGATCATTCAAAGTGGATATGATGGCACTGTAGATAAATCATTTTGGCAATATGTAAGAATGGAAGGCTCTCGCTGGCGCCTACTTAGCACTAGAGGAGTTCACTGAAAGAAACTATGGGAAGGGCTGTGGTCTTCGCTCAATAGCACCACCCTACCTTGCAAGGACAAGGGGCCAAATTTTTTTAATTGAATTCTTTATTGGTATAATTTATATACATCTCAAAATCACATATAACATTGGGAAATTTGTACCAGTATATGCCACAAGTTAATTCTCATTTTTACCCATATCCCTACCCACTCCCCCTCCTCCCCCCTTTATACATGCTCTTTTATTTTCTTTCTGTATCATATTTATTCCTTCCCCTCATCAC
>PVIC010042608.1:0-15746 GCA_004025085.1 Thryonomys swinderianus
TGCTGACAGGTTTCTTCTTCTGCCTTTGCCCACAACATAGCGACTCACATCAACCTTTTGAATAACTGGGTTCTATTACTTTCCTTCTCGAAGTGCTTCAGCGGCTACTGCTGTCACTTGGAGCAAAAGCCAAGGGGCTTCTTTGTGCGTCTCATCTCCAGGCCTTGAACTCTGTTCCTTTTCCTCTTTCTTCTCCCTTCCTTCCTTCCTCCCGCCCTCCCTCCCTTCCTTCCTCCCTTCCTCCCTTCCTTTTTCCTTCCTTCCTTCTTTCTCTTTCTTTCTTTCTTTCTTTCTTTCTTTCTTTCTTTCTTTCTTTCTTTCTTTCTTTCTTTCTTTCTTTCTTTCTTTTTCTTTTTCCTTTCTTTCCTCTTCTTGCAGTGCTGATGATTGAACCATGACCTCCTACATGCTGGGCAAACCCTGTGTCACGCAGCTACAATCCTAACACTTTATGTGTGTGTTAGGATACATGAGAATGGACTGAGCTACCTCCCTAGTTCTCTAGTTTTTATTTTGAGACAGGGCCTCAGTAAGTAACTAATTGCTTAGTTTGGACTCAAACTTGGGATCCTTTTGGTACCACAAAAGAAAAACAAAAACAAAACAAATCTGAGATTCTCCTGCCTCGGCCTCCCAGAGCACTAGGGTTACAGGCTCGTACTCTCACACCTGGCTTTCAACTTCCTCTTACAAGAGCTCCTCCAGCCAGACCAGTGTGATTTCCTTGTGATTTCAGGAACGTCCCATGTCTGCGTCCTCACCATGGCTGTGTGCGTTCTGCTCCCACCGCCCGGGGGGACCGTCTCCGCTTGGGCCTGCATCGCCCGGTCCTTCCCCTTCTTCGGCCCTTGCTTCTCTAACTCCCCTGCGGACAGACGGTGGCAGCTCTTTCCTCACCATCCGACTGGCTCCTGTCCCCGCTTTCTCTTCTCTGCTGCACTTAGCACTCTCCCTTTCACTATATATTTTACCTTTTAAAAACCTGTACCTCCTTTCCTCACCAGAGCATACAGCCGGCGAGCGCAGGGTCTTGGATCTGTGCCGCTCACTGCGTAGCCCGGGCGTGGGCCGAGTCCTCAGCGGCCCGTGTCGCGTGGGTGATGACCCAGGGAGTGTTCCCGTCCACACTCGGGCCCTCCCGACCGGAGCCATGCCCGAAGGCCCGGGCCGCCGCCACTCCATCTCCTGTCGCCTCTCGCGTACCGGTGTGCTCTTCCAAAAGCTGTTTCCTGTGCGCTGGGACTTTTCCCTGTCTTGGCTCTCACTGGACTTGGTTTTTCGGGGTTAGAAAGAACCCTCTGTGAAGTGCATCCGAATAGTTTCTCCAGGTCATTGCGTTACAAAAGAAGCTGAATCGAGCCTGCCTGGTGCCCTCTGCGCTCGCTCGTCTTTCCTCTCGTCCAGCTGGGGCCCCCAGCTCTGTCCAGGCTGCGCAGCTCCTGCCGGACTCAGGACTCAGTCTCAGGTTATGTGGTCAGTGCAGCGCCATCTTTTTTTTTTTTTTTGAGACAGGGTCTCGCTTTGTAGTTCAGGCTGGCCCTGAGCTAACTATGTAGCCCAGGCAAACCTCGAACTCGGCAATCCTCTTGCCTCTGCCTTCTGAGTGCTGGGACCACAGGCGTGAGCCACCACACCCCACACTGTGGTATGTGGTATTGATTGCTGGTGGGCCTGAGTCACCACGCCCAGCATTCTATGTGGTTACCGGGGATCGAACTCAGGACCTTGTGCTTGCGAGGCAGGCGCCAGAACCACTGAGCTAAATCTCTGGACCAACTTGAGCATTTCTTAGTCTAAAAATCAAGTCGATCAGTGAATGGTTCCAGGTGTCGTCTGTGGCCAGTGGGTCCACGTCCCGCAGACACTGGGACCTCAAGACCTGACATGGTCAAGGGACCTGCCGAGGCCCTGAAGCCAATTAGGGCAAGATTTGAGTTGAGGAGGATGTGGTTGGAAGGGAATTTGGGGTCCCCCCCCCTACTCGAGGGGGAGGGCAAGGAGGCTCAGGCTGTCAGGAAGATGAGATCCAAACCAGGAAGAAAGGTTTTTGTCTTCCTGAGAACATTTTGTGAAGGGAAGTTCCTCCATGTCATGTTTTCAGGCCCCAGCGCTTGTATTTTAGATAAACAGCAAAACTGTTAGCCAGTTGTGACAGAACACAGAGCGGCACCGATAGGTTAAAGGGGAATTTGTTGTTGTCCCCTCCACATTGACACAGAGAACAGAGACTTTTCTTTAGGTAACCCCCACTAATTTGCTTCCTTTCTGCTCTCTGGCCACCCCTTCTCTGGTGTGGACCCAGACCTTGACTTTCCTTTTGCTTGCGCTCTGGATCAAGTTTATAGCAGCTCTCCTTTCTGGGTCCTCCTTGCTATCTTGGGGGCGCTCTCTCTGTGCTCTGAGAGGCTAAATGCTGCCACATGTCCTTCTACGACGAGTATATGAACCCCTAAAATTCGCACAGCAAGAGCAGCCCTGTGTAAAGATGAGATCAAACTGCTGAGAGGTTAAACAATTTGACTAAGCTGGATCATTTGACTAGCAAGTGATGGAGTCAAACCTTGAACCCAGATTTAACCCATATGAAAGCCTGTAATCCTCCTTTGCTGCTTACACCACTTCATCCTCTGTAAATAAAACTCTCGATCCTGGGTTCATTTATTGGTAAAAATAAGAGCAGAGATTGGAGGTGACGATTGGCTTTATAGTAGTGCCATTACTTCATTAGTGGCTAAGTGGAAAGAGTTCTGTGATCACTTAGTGATGTCTGCTTGGGCCAGGAGGTGAGCAGGTACAGGCACGAGGTCATCTATGAGCCACATGTGTGATCATGAAGTTTTAGGTCATTAAATGCTAAAATGCTTTATTTAAACACTTTGAATTTTTAATAACAAATAAACCCATTCTGACTATGTTGTCTTTTGTCCTCTGCTTTTCTTCTGGTTAGATCTTCTCAGTTTTCACACCTATCCAAAATCCATCATCATGGATTAATTGATCCTGTTGCTAAAGGATCTCCTTCTCCTGGCCCGGACAGCCTAAGTATGTCTGTTATCTATTGGAATGTAACCAACCATGGCAGAACTTAATGGCTTAAAACAAAAATGATCTATTTCTTATGATTCAGTGGGCCCACTGGGCCTTTCTGTTTCAAATCAGCTGGGTCACGGACATGCCTGTGCTCATCTGTGGACTTGACCTTGGCATTATGGTCGTCTGCTGTGTGGCCCCTGTCTCCTTGTGGGTCTCCAGTATGTCTCCAAAGGATCTCTCTGTCCAGCGAGGGACCCTGGACTTTTTACTCCACAGTGGCTTGGTTCCAACAGGAAGACCAGGAAGACAAGCCCTGATCGCAGACGTTTCCTAAACCACTGCCTATGTCTTACTTGCTAGTGCCCAAGCCTGGATAAGTGTTCACTTTATGTGGAAGGTATTGAAAAAGGACTTAACTAAGAAGAGGCCTGGCTCGTGAAAGGCCACTATTGTCACAATCTGTCATAGTAATCAATTTTGGATAATCTCAGGGGCTCATACCATGTACATGTATGACTATCATTGCTGTACCAGGAATTGTTAGAGCAATAAGACAGGACCCCTTGGGCCAGGGATTTAGCTCAGTGGTTCTGGTGTCTGACTGGCAAACGCAAGGTCCCAAGTTCGATCCTCAGTACCACACCACAATGCTGAGGGTGGTGGCTCATGCCTGTAATCCCAACACTCAGGAGGCAGAGGCAGGGGTTGCTGAGTTTGAGGCTTGCCTGGGTTACATAGTGAGTTCAGGGTCAGCCTGAACTGCAAAGTGAGACACTGTCTCAAAAAAGAAAAAAAAGAAAAAAAAAGATAGGCTGCCTGCCTCTGGCATTTCCATTTCCTACTTTCAAAGAGTGAAATGACACAAGTTAGTAGAAGCTGATTCCAACATCCAGTTTTATTTTCCAAAAATGTGCCATGGATTAATTGTGTGAACTATTTACGTATAAACAAAATGTCTGGGTCACAAAAATCTGTTTAACTCATACTAGAGACAGAGTATGGTAAAGCTTCATAAACTTCGCATTTTTAGGGTTCATGATTTTTTTCTATCAACATGTACACTCAAACTGTTATTTGCTTAATCTCCTTTGATTCAACTTACTTTTTAACATTTATTTTTCAGTAAAGCTTTAGGTACCTGCTATAACGTCAGAACCAGTATCATTTGCTGTAAAAATAAGATAGCCACAAAAGTAAATTCAGCTAATATGAAAAGGATAGCATCAAATGCTGGTAAGGACTCAGAGAAACCAGACCACACATACATTGCTGATAGGAATGTGAAATGGCAGAACAATTCTGGCAAATAGTTTGACAGTTCATTTTTAAAATTGAAAAGTCTAAGGTGGATGTGGTGGTGCATGCCTGTAATCTCAGTACTACAGAGGTTGAGGCAGGAGGATTGCCGTGAGTTTGAAACCAGCCTAAGCTATAGAGAAAGTTCAAAGCCAGACTATATTAAATAGCAAAACCCTGTCTCAAAAAAAATTCCTTCACTCTTGGGTATTTATTACAGAAAAAAAGGAAAAGTCTTATTTTCTTCCGGGAACTTATATATAAACATTCGTGGAAGTATTTTTTTTTTTTTGCTTTGAGACAAGGTTTAACTATGTAGTTTAGGGTGGCTTTGAACTCAGTGTGTAGCCCAAGTTGGTCTCAAATCCAAGGTGATCCTCCTGCCTCAGCCTTTCCAATGCTGAGATCATAGGTGTGCACCACCGCACAGCAAGCAGTATTATTCTTTTTTTCTTTGTACCAAGAATTGAACTCAGAACCTTGTGCTTGCCAGGCAGGTGCAGTGTCACTGAACTAAATCCTCAGCTCAAGCAGTATTATTTTAATATCTGGAAAACTGGAGACTACACAAATGCCCCTCATTATATGACTGGTTAAGTTACTCATGGGGTATACATATTGTGGAATACTATTCATTAATGAAAAGCAATTAATTATTGGTAATGCACAACTCACATGAGCCTGAATGAAATTATGATGACTGAGAAAAGCCAGTGCCAAAGGTTGCATAATGTGTGATTCTACTAATATTTTTTAAAAGACAACATTTTAGAAATGGAGAACCAAGTTTAGAGACAATGGAGAGATGACAGAAAATGACAGCACTGTGCCACCGTGGAGTTTGGATTGCTGGCACAATGGAACTGTCCCGGTTGTCCAGGACTGCATGTATTGAGGAACACACACACACACACACACATACACACACACACACACACACACACTCAAGTCTGAATAGGACTAATGACAGCTGGCCATGGTGGCACTCCCCTGTAATCCCTGAACTCTGGGAGGCTGAGGCAGGAGGACTGCAAAATTGAGCCTAGTCTGGACAATTTAGAGATTCAGGGAGACCCTGTCTCTAAATAAATAAATAAGTAGGCCGGGAGGTGGCTCAATGTAAAGGCCCTGGGTTCAATCCCCAGTCCCATGAGCAAAACAAAAGTTATGAGATCTAAGTGAGTTCTATGGATTTTACCAGTCCTACCAGATCTATGCATTTTCATGGTTTTGATAAAGTCCTATTACCGTGAAATAGGAACACGAGGACAGATTGGGAGTAGGGTGAACAGGGCTTCTTTGTACACTTTTTTTTCAACCTCCTGTAAATCTAGCAGTGTTTCAAAATAAAAAGAAGAGGGCTGGAGATTTAGCTCAGTGGTTCCAGTGCCTGCCTCGCAAGCGCAAGGCCCTGAGTTCCATCCTGTTAACCACATACATTACTGGGTGTGGCGACTCACGCCCACTAGCCATCAATACCACATACCACAGTGCCCGGCGTGGTGGCTCACGCTTGTCATCCCAACACTCAGGAGGCAGAGGCAGGAGGATTGCTGAGTTGGAGGCTTGCCTGGGCTACATAGTGAGCTCAGGGCCAGCCTGAACTGCAAAGCGAGACTCTGTCTCAAAAAAAAAAAAAAAAAAAAAAAAAAGTGGAATCCTTAAAAGACATTTGTCAGTTTACGTCCTGACATATCCCAAATCACTTCACCTATCGTCAAAGTCACGCGGGTCCCACAGTGGCAGATTCTGATGTCTGACGGCAACAGAACAGACCCAGCTTTCAGGAGCAAGGGCAGAACCCAGCCCTGGAGAAGGTGGCACCGGTGAGCAGCACCACACAGCGCCCCCTCTGGGACAGAACGGCTCCAAGCACTCTCCC
Organism: Thryonomys swinderianus; assembly: GCA_004025085.1. Taxonomy (NCBI): domain Eukaryota; kingdom Metazoa; phylum Chordata; class Mammalia; order Rodentia; family Thryonomyidae; genus Thryonomys; species Thryonomys swinderianus. The sequence continues at coordinate 6,212 of PVIC010042608.1, forward strand.
GGTATGAATTCCCCTTGGCTCCCGTGCCGAGGGTGAGTGGAAATGCTGGATTCTGTGGGGAACAGACCTCAAGGCGGAGATCTGCGGGCCGGAAGTAGGAGCGCTTGACACTCTTGAGGGTGGAGGACGCAGGCCCAGCAGAAGGAGTCCGAGTTATAAGCGCAATCTCAGCGGATTCGCAGGGAGCAGCTGGTCCAGGGTGCCCTTCAGAACTGGCTCCATTAAAGTAAGGAGCGCAGCTTTTTATCTCCTTATTACCAAGTCCTACGATGCAGGCTGCCTCCAGGGAGGGGACGTAAATTTGGGCAAAGGAACATCCTCTGACTGAGGCGGTGGCGGAGAGGAGCTGAGTTGGTTGGTGTTAGGAAGCAGCACTTCCAGAAGCTGGGTAGAAGTCGATCAACAGCTGCAGTTTAAAGGAGGGGTTTGTTTGGGCTCACGGTGTCAGGAGGTTCAGTCCTTTTGGCTGCAACAGAGAAAGGGCGGTGAAAGGGTCTTGCGGAGCAGAGCTCCGACCTGTGGGAACTGGAAGCAGAGAGAGAAGGCGGGCCAGCGACCAGAACGCACCCTCCCGGGCCATGTCCCAGTGACCCGCCTCTAACAGGGCCCGCCTCCTCACTGTGCACTCAGCCGTGAGCCCGTCAATAGTTAATCCGTCAATGAGCAGACCACCCCACAACCCAAGCACCCTTCAAAACCTGTCTGTGGCTGGGTAGTACACGCCAGCACTCGGGAGGCAGAGGCAGGAGGATTGCTGTGAGTTCGAGGCCAGCCTGGGCTACATAGTGAGTTCAGGCCCAGCCTGAAGTACAAAGTGAGACCTTGTCTCCAAAAAAAAAACAACAAAGGGCCAGGGATGTAGCTCAGTGGCCCTGCACCTGCCTGCCAAGTGCAAGGTCCCAAGTTCATCCCCAGCACTGGCAAAAAAAAAAAAAACCTAAATCATTAAAAAAAAAAAAAAAACCTTCTATGAACATGAGACCGCCCTCTACCCTGTCCCAGAGATCTGACTCAGGACCTTGTGCTCGTGAGGCAGGTGCAATGCCCTTGAGCTGAATCCCCGGCCCAACACAGGAGACTTTAGGGGCTGTTTTCGATCGGAATCATTTAAGTTACTGGGGAAAAGAAAGCCTGAGGTTTTTAGAAAGGGAGAGGCCCGAGTGTAGAATGGGACAGTCTCCCCCGCCATCCACTCGCCTGTGCTTAGTTCCCTTTGTGCTGTATTAATTTCGTTCCCCCGGAAGTTAACTGGGATTCTTTCTCCCCAACATCCCAGGCTGCTGCTCTATTCTCTGCCTTTTTTCTAGACCCCCTCACTCAGCATCTGCTGGTTTCTGCAGCTTTAGAGCTCTGCTCCTTTACTGTCAGTACAGGGCAGGCGGGGAAGAGTGTCCGGTGGATCGTCTTGGGCCAAATGTGTTGGTGGCAGTGAATCACCCTGCCCGTGGTGACCCTGTTTCTTGCTGCTGGTATCTTGAAACAGGAAGTGAAGAAGTGGCTTCCGGTGCCCTCGTGGTCACTGAGGCTCGGCCCAGGTATACCACTTGCTTCTTATGTTGGGATTTCTGAGCCCACACAACTGTACGCCTCGGTGGGTCTGACCAAGTCAGGCTGGGGACAGGCAGCTCTGGTGTGCTGTCCCTTGATGTCCCATAATCACGCAGCCTGTGTCCACCAAGGCTCACAAGCATGCTGCTTGATGCCTTTTGAATGGCCCATCAGTGAGGATGAAACTTTAAAGCTTTCGGTGCCCACTGTGCTGTGTGTGCCATGGGCTCGCCACCACTGGCCTAGATACTGCTCTGTCGTACACAGTATCTCCTTGCTCCAGAATCCGAGTGGTTTCCACTGCGACTCTTCTGAGCACTTCCCAAATACTGTGCAGTCTTCCCCACCATGGACGTCCCTCATGTCCCTGATGATGCCTCTTGCACACAGTCTGCACCAGCCACAGGCTGTTTCTTGCTCTGGGCTTGTGCACTGAAGGCTGACAGTCTTCCGTGGCAAAGGTCTGGAACTGTATGTTCAAGTGAGACCCCAGTATCCCCAGAACCAAGAAAAGTCTACCAGGTGTGTCTCTCTCCCTCTTGGTCCCTCCCTCTATCTCTCAGAGTCTCTTTGTGTAGTACAAATTGGCTTTAAACTCACCATGTGGCCTCTAACTTATGGAAATCCTCCTGCTCCATCCTCCAGGGTCCTAGGATTACAGGCATGTGCCACGGTGTTTGGCTCCCTCTGCCTATTTTATAACCAGCTACTATATTATGAGGATACTTGAGCTCCTGGGGAGGTACAGTCTCTGTCTCAGTCGCTGGCCTGTTGCTGGTACACAATAGCAACATCCTCATTTTAAAGGAAGAGAACTTTATTTTGGCTCACATTTTACAGAGGTTCTGGTCCATTGTCAGCTGGCTCTGAGGAGGGGTGGTACAGGGAGGTGGTGGAGGAGAGCAGCACACCTCATGGTGAACAGGAAGCTGGGAGAGTGAAGGGAGGAGTGGGGGGGCATAGACCCTCCCAGGCCACACTCCTGATAACCTACTTCTTCCCATGAGACCCCATCACCTCCCAGTGACTCAGCAGTAAGCCCCCATAATGCATTCACCTTCCAAAAGCCCTGTCCATGAGGTGTTGGGGGATATCTCGAGAGACCATCTGAGTGTCCAGCAGCCACAGAAAGAGCTTGGAAGCAGATCTTCTAAGGCCTGCAGCAGCCACGGGTGGTCTTGGAAGCAGATGCGCATCTTAGCCAATTTAAGACACCAGACCTGCCTGCAGCCTCCCACAAATCCGACCCCTTTTCCCCCAAACAGGTCCCTGACCCGGCATCACAGGCTGCCAAGCTGAGGATTCCATCTGCCCTGGAGTCAGCTCCTCCTAAATTAGGTTCTGGTCTCTGTTTCCTCTGCCCTGGGTGTGTTTCTATGCTGCCAAAGACACTCCAGCGTTTCCGCTGTGTCTGGGGTCGGTGGTTAACCCTCGGGGCCCCTCCTTGTCTCTCTACACACAGCCGCCTATCTCAAGGCTGCAAGCTTTTCAGCCACTATGGATGCAGAGCCGCGGGACCGACCGCACCCCTAAGCGCAGTGACAGCCACCTGTGTCCCATCCCCATCGGCTGCCATCGTACCCTGGCCCCTGGCCCGGGCTATCTGTACCTCGCCCAACGTCAGTGAGAGGGTCCTCGGCCCTGTCAGCCAGCCAGGCATACTGCTCCTGACTTCCGTCTTCCAGGCTGCTTTCTTAGGCCGACCAACTAGAGCGGGTCAGGTTTCCTGGGAAACAGACTCGAGGCCCAGATTGTCACGCAGGCAGGCTATGGAGGAGCTGTTTCGGGAACGGTACCTGTGAGGAAGGAAGGAAGCTGGACTGGGTGGAGAAGAAGTGGAACAGACACAGAGAAGCTTCGAAGGGTTGTGGGGTGCTCCGGAGCTGGGGTAGCCCTGCAGAGCTCCCCACCAAGCCGGGTAGGCAGGTCTTTTACTCTCCGCTGACCCGGCAAGGGGCCATCATCTTGGGGTGTGCAGCTTGTGTTGGTCAGAGGCCCCTGGAAGGGGCTCGGGGGCCCCCAGCACTCCCTGCCACTGAGAAATAAGCGTCTCAGTCCCTAAGGAGTCGACTTGGACCACCTCATCCGCTCCAGGGGCCACTGGTACTGTGCCCCTTTTACAGGTGAGCCCAGCTGAGGCCCAGAGACCCGAATGGCCAGGAGGTCACAGAGCCAGAGCCTGGACCCTGCCCTTTCGTGCTCAGATGCTGCTCTAGAGAGAGGAGGAGGAGGAAGAGAATCTCTCCCCACTCCCGGGATCTCAGCCAAGGCCAAGAACAACTTGGGAATGCAGAGTCTGATTTTGGTATTCTCCAGCCTCGGTGTTGACACCCTCTCCTCCACTTTGGGGGTCTCTCTGCCGGACCTGGAAGGCTCAAAGGGCGCACTGGGTCACGGAAGAGAGGAACGGCCAGCACAGGGGCCAAGGCCGAGGGCGGCCTCAGCAGCGTCTCGCGGCCGAGAGTGGACACTGAGGGCCGCGGAGGAGCAAGGCTTCTTGAGGACGGCCTTCGGTAGAAGAAGCGGCCAAAAATGAATAAAAAAGAAAATCACCGATATACTCATAAATCCAACCGAGCTTTACTAATTCCAAGATTTCTTGTTTTATTTTCTTGCTCTTATTTTTACGGTGCTGGGGATTGAACCTAGGGCCTTCGCGCTGAGCTGCATTCCTAGCCCTGTAAAATTGTTAAATTTTATTTTCAGACAGAGGATGCTAAGTCCTGGCACCCAAACCGGGGCCACCTGGGCAGGTTCTGGTCCCAGCGCCGACCTCTTGGCCCCTTCTGTCCACAACCTCCTCTTACCCTTTCCTTCGGACCTCCAATCCCTGAAGGCCTTTCGCCAAGCCACGCCTGTCCTAAGACTCAGGTTAGGTCCTGAACGAGTCCTCCCCGTGGGGGGAAAATCCCACACGTTCGAGTGCACAGGTATGTGCAGCACTGTTTGCTTCACTGCGAGCCATTCGTTAAGTGGCGTGTTCATGGGTGCAGGTCACAACCACCCCGAGTCAGCGCAGCGCGGGGCTGAGGCGAGAAAGACAGAGCTGAATCGCTTCTCGGCCTTTTGGCTAAGATCAAGTGTAGAAAGACAGAGCTGTACGTGACTTGAGCTCTGCCCTTCAGAGGCTGATCTGACAGATGCTCCCCGCCCTGCTTCCTTTTTTCTCACCTCCTTGTTTGTTTTGCAACCACATTTTTGTTTTTTGTTTTTTTTGAGACAGGGTCTCGCTTTGGAGTTCAGGCTGGCCCTGCACTCACTATGTAGCCCAGGCAAGCCTGGAACTCAGCAATCCTCCTGTCTCTGCCTCCAGAGTGCTGGGATTACCAGCATGAGCTGGTATGAGCCACCACGCCCGGCACTGTGGTATGTGGTATTGATTGCTGGTGGGCGTGAGTCACCACATCCAGCATTGTATGTGGTTACTGGGATCGAACTCAGGACCTTGTGCTTGTGAGGCAGGTGCTGGAACCACTGAACTAAATCTCCAGCCCCCAACCACATTGTGTTTTTAAGATTCTTTTTGAAACAGGGCTTCCCTATGTAGTCCAGGCTGGCTGCAACTCATAGAGATCCTCCTGCCTCAGCCTCCAGAGTGCTGGGATTACAGGTAATGTGCCACCACATCTGGTGCGTTTCTAAAATTGTTGCAGTTCATTGTGTTAGCTGCACTTTACTTTCACAACTGCTCATTAATTTGTTCAATAAACATTGATTGGGCCTCTACAATATTCTATTAGGTGAATGTATCACAATTTATTTGGTCTCCTATTAATTGGTGTTTGGAGTTTTTTTTTGTGTGTGTGAATAATGAAACAGAACTTCTTTCCCATGGCTCTTGATACATGTACCAGAGTTTCTGAAAAGCACTAGTTTCTCTCTCTCTCTCTCTCTCTCTCTCTCTCTTTCTTCCTTTCTCTCTCTCTCTTTTTTTTTTTTTTTTTTTTTGCTTTCTGGAGACAGGGTCTCACTTTGTAGTTCAGGCTGGCTCTGAGCTCACTATGGTGCCCAGGCAAACTGCCGCGAATTCAACAATCCTCCTGTCTCTGCCTCCCGAGTGCTGGGATTACAGGCGTGAGCCACCACGCCCAGCATTCTCTCTTTTTTGTTTGTGCTTTGAGGTAGAGTCCTGCTGTATAGTCCGGTCTGGCCTCAAACTCACTGTGATCCTCCTGTCTCAGCCTTCCACGCCTTGAAGTTTTCTAGTTGGAGTCAGGAGCTTTAGTGAGTCATGAAATCAATTTAGTCAATTCCATAAGGATTTTGTTTTTTATTAGTCCAGTTTGCAGTGCAGTGTTTACCCTCTTCCGGCAGAGTTGGTGCCGGTACCCCCCCCCCACTCTCCCCTGCCCATCTCGTGACCCCCTTCCCACCTGAGAAAGCTCTGTCTCTCTATTTACTATTATCTTTTATTTTTCTCTTTATTTATATTTTGGGGCTGGGGATGTAGCTCAACGGCAGTGCACCTGTCTGCCAAGCATCGGGTCCTGAGTTCAATTCCTAATGCCAAGGGGGAACCAAAAAACTAGTACCTTTTGGGTTTCTCCTAGAAGAGAAGCCACACAATCTTTAAGTGTGTGTCTGAGTTGTTGCCTTAACACGATGGTCTCAAGGCGCACCTGTCTTCCTATCCACGACTCAGAATAGCTAAATCTTGGAAGCAGTGTGCTCACCCACACAGGACAGGATGGACAGACAGGCCTCCGTGTTTAGCTGCTCTGAACCGTGCTGCTGTGAACAGGAGCGTGAACCGATCCCTCTAACAACAATGTTGTAACGCTTTCCGGAAGATGCCGGAGGGGAAGGAGCCGCGTCCAGTGGAATCTCTAGTTTCGGTGCGTGTGGGACCTCGGCACCGATTCCCACAGCCGCAGCGGCCGTGCCGGTGAAGAGGACCCTTGCCCCTTCGGCCTTGCCAAGGTGTCATTACTCTCACCCACAGCCGCTCTTCCTAGCGTGAGACGGAATCTCAGTATTGTTTTAATTTGCATTTCTCAGTTGGTCAGTGATGTCAAGCAGCTCTTCACGTATTTATTGGCTGTTTGTACTTCTTCTGTGAAGTAGCTACAGGATTTATTTTTTAAAGAGAAAGCAGCCAGGCAGAAACCGTCTGGGTTCATCAACGTAGACGTAGCTGGGCACTGCTTCGCGACGCCGCTGTTTTAGCTACAATTGTGGGGCTTGGGGTGTGAAGTGGAAAGCCTCTGTCTCGAAGGTCCTTGCAGAAGTTGGGGAACTCTTGCTCCCGGGAGGTGCTGTGGCGAATACAGACTTTATTCTGAGCTGTCACAGACCGCTACTTTTGTAAAATATAACAAAGACTAATTGCTTTGTAAATGAAATTCGAAAAGTCCAGGGACATACCGACCAGAAAGCCCCATTTAAAATTATTGTATTCAACAGACATAAATTGCAATTCGATAAATATACCGTGGCAATTTTTCACCATCGACCAAAACGTGGGAGCAACCCAAGTGTCCGCTGGTGGATGGACGAGTGGGTGACAGAACGTGGTCCCCACACAGGACGGAATTTGATTCAGCCTTAAAAGGAGGGGACGACAGGGCCGAGCCTTGCACATGTTATGCCGAGGGAAAGAAGTGGGTCACGAAGGGTTGAGTGCCGGGCACTTGGATAATCAAAATCACAGAGACAGAATCGGGCTGCTGGGGAGGGGGCGCTGGGGGAGGCGCTGGGAAGGAAGCTTCAGTCTGCGAAGGGAAAGAAAGCCCTGGCGGTGGATCAGGGCGACGGTTGCGTGACAATGTGAATGAACTTCATGCGGATGTGAATGAGCCTCATGCTTAAAATGGTTTAAACGGTCAATTTTATGTTGTGTATATTTTATCACAAGTTTGAAAGTGTCTGAAAAATAAAAATAAGCAGTGTGTGGGAATGTCAGGTTGCTGTAAAAACTCTAACACATGACTCTTTTTTTTTTTTTTTTTGAGACAGGGTCTCACTTTGTAGTTCAGGCTGGCCCTGCGCTCACTGTGTAGCCCAAGCAAGCTGCCGCGAGCTCAGCAATCCTCCTGTCCCTGCCTCTTGAGTGCTGGGATGACAGGCGTGAGCCACCACGGCACTGTGGTATGCAGTGTTGACTGTTGGTGGATGTGTCTCCATGCCCAGCATCGTATGTGGTTACCGGGGATCGAACTCAGGACCTTGTGCTTGCGAGGCAGGTGCCGGAACCACTGAGCTAACCCTCCGGCCCGAACACATGACTCTTAATTTCTGTGCTTCTAAAAGATAAATCCTGGAGTCTGTCCAGGGGAGCACTCTGAGCGCATCGTTACAGGTCATAAACCTAAGAACAGGTAAACACAGAGAGGTGGGCTAGCTTTACAAATTAACCCCAGATAGTTTCCTTTGGAGTTTATGGCACACTTATCATTCCCGTTTTCTGGGAGGCTGAGGCAGGAGGGTCTCAAGTTTGAGGCCAGCCCAGGCAATTTAGTGAGACCTTGTCTGGTCTGGTGTTTTGTTTAGTTTTGAGACAGGGTCTTACTATGTAATCCAGGTTGGCCTTAATCTCCCAGCGATCCTCCTGCCTCAGTCTCCTGAGTGCTATGGTTACAGCTGTGTGTCACCATGCCTGGTGAGACCCTATTTTAAGATGAAAAGAATGGAGAATGTAGCGCAGCAATCCCCATTATCATAAACAAGAAAAGAAAAGGAAAGAAAGAAAGGAAAGGAAATAAAAAAGAAAAGTTTATTTCAATTTATACTCCAACCAACAGTATAGGAGTTTCCTTTACTCTTTCGCTTTATTAACACTTAGTATCATCAGAATTCATGTTTGCAAAAAATAAATATAATAGTAATTCATATTTGTCAATCTTGTGGGTGTCAAATGGTGTCTCATTTGGTCTTCATTTGCCTTTCCCTGATTATCAACAAACTCAAGTATCTTTCATATGTGTATTTGCCAGGTTTTTTTCCCTTCTGCAAAATGCCTGTTAACTCATTTGTTTTCTCTTGAGTGGTTCCTGTTTTTTATTATATATTCATATATTTATTTATTTATTTTTGAGACAAGGTCTCACTTTGTAGTTCAGGCTGACCTTGAATTCACTAAGTATCCCAGGCTGGCCTCAAACTTCCAGCGACCCTCCTGCCCCGGCCTCCTGATTTCTACAGTGACAGCCGTACACAACCATGACCAGTAATAATCAATGTTGTGTCTAACGATGTAAGATAAAAAAGGCAATGGGCAGCTCAGGGAATGGGGTGAACTTGTGATTTTTCTTTTTTTTTCTAGTCCTGGGGATCAAACGTGGGGCCTTGAGTTTGTGAGGCAGGTGGAGTGCTGCTGAGCTACATCCCCAGCCCTTAGTTTATATTTTCAATAGCGATTAGGAAAGGGCCCTAAATCATGTAACATCTGAGCAAAAGACACAGGAAATGAACACAGGAAATGGCTACGTGTCTTATATGTTCTTCGACAGTTATACACATTACAGATATTCCCTCCTATTCCAGTTGCTTTTGCACCTTCCTTGAGATGAATTTTGATCAAAGAAATTCTTATTTTTAATATAACCTATCAGAATTTTGTTTATAGTTAGTATATTTTGTATCTTTTATTGGAAATCTGTTCACATGTTGATATTATAAATACAATCTATATTTTCTTCTAAAAATTTTAAAAACTTTGCCTTATACATTTTGTGTTTTTTTTTTTTTTGAGACAGGGTCTTGCTTTGTAGTTCAGGGTGGCTCTGAGCTCACTATGTAGCCCAGGCAAGCTTCGAACTCAGCAATCCTCCTGTCTCTGTCTCTCGAGTGCTGGGATGACAGGCGTGAGCCACCACGCCCGGCACTGTGGTATGTGGTACTGATTGCTGGTGGTCGTGAGTCTCCACACCCAGCATTGTATGTGGTTTCTGGGGATTGAACTCAGGACCTTGCGCTTGCGAGGCAGGTGCCGGAACCACTGAGCTAATCCTCCAGCCCTTTTTTTTTTTTTTTTTTTTTTTTTTTTTTT
>PVIC010042609.1:0-15729 GCA_004025085.1 Thryonomys swinderianus
AACACAGGTCCTTACGCTTGCGAGGCAGGCGCCGGAACCACTGAGCTAACCCTCCGGCCCAAGACTCCACATCTTTGTGGGTTCTGTAGGAGCAATTAGCATCTTGGGCCTGAGATAGCTGAGAAGAATGCTAAGGAGATGTTTTGTCATTTTGCATTTTAAAAAAAGACTATGAATACTCAAGAATTAATCACCTGGATGGAATACCTAACAAATGGCTGTACATATTTAAATTCTTTTTTCATAGACAGATAATTATACATATGTATAAAGTACAGTTTGATACATGTATTCATTGTAGAATGGTCCAATCAGGCTAATTAGCCCTTCTGTCTTGTTAAAGATTTACCGTGTTATGGCCTATATCCAGGGGGATCACTGAAGCCTCATGTACCTATAGCAGGGGTTTTGGGGAGGTGACTAAGCCTGTGACAGTCATTAATGGATCTTGCCTGATGAATTGGCCCCTAAATGTGACGTTGGGAGCTGAAACCTGGTTGGAAGAGCTGGGTCACTGGGGGAGTTGCCTGGAAGGGTATTTTGCCTTCTCCCTGGAGTGGCATCAGTTTTTCAGTGTCACGCCATGAGCAGCTCTCCTCTGCCATGCCCCTGCCATGCCGCCCTGCCTTGGAGCCAGCTGAATGCAGTGAAACCTCCATAAACTATGAGTTGAAATAAACAACCCCTTTAACTGTGGAAGTCAGGTACAGTGTCTCAGCAAAGAGAAAAAGTCCCTAAGACACTGTTCCTTTGGGTTGGAAGCCTTAAACTTTTCTTTATATAAAAATATGATAAGTTGCTATAAATGCTAGTCACCCTACCATACTGTAGATTTGCCTACATGCTAGGCAGCAGATGAAGTTTAGTTTTCTTACTTCCTGCTCATGAGGTTGGCAAAGTGCCATCGCAATATGGGCTTTCATGTAATGTCTTTGTATTTTACCCTAATGAGGGCTCAGAGGTTCAGAACACATATACACACAGATTTAAAGGGATACATTTGTCTCTGTCTTCACATCATGTCTTCAGCATTTTCTCAATCATTAATTATATTTTAACTGGCTTATTTCATTGTGGTAGACAAAGCATATTGTCACAGCTTGGTTATTTATATAAACAATTAGTTTTCTTATTACCCAACTTTGAAGGTCACTGCAGTAGCAATCCAGTGTCATCGCATCATTGGTAGAAGTTGACCACATTTCTGTGTCCCAGCATGGAGGCTACTGAAGCATGAATAGTTAATATTTAAAATAGTGCTGCATATTAATATTATTATTTATCATGTGTTTTCTTTCTAAAAGTTTACCCCTATGGGTACTCCTCTACTCCTCAAGAAGGCTGGCTCCTAAATGGCCATGAATTGCTTATATGGTTTAGGGGAGACAGAGCTTTGGCTAGTTAGTAACAACCAAGTGGGATATTTAGGGTCAAATAATTTCAGGCATGAGTTAGAGACGCTGGGCGAAGATTCGAGCTGGGGGCTTGTGAAGAACTCCTGTTGCCACACACAACTCTCTTGGAGGAAGCAGGACCAGAAAGAGTGTAAGAGCATCTTAGAAGAGGTCTGTTTGAGTAGAATTTTCAATTTTTTATTGCCAGTAATCTATATTTTAGCACTTAATCCCCAGTGCTAGTAATATAAATATACCCATTTCTAATACAAAGCTCCTCATGAAACTCATCAGCTGCTGCTCCCACTGACGCATGGCCACTGGAGTAGACGGGGTGGAGGGCTCTCCCACAGCACCTGGGGAGAAGGCCTTCTGCACACCAGGGGAGGGAAAGAGAAATCTGGAAATCCACGTTCAAAGCAAAGAGCCCAGCATTCCTTCCATCTCACATTGCCTCTTTCCCATGCCATAGCCTGCAACAAACCACTCCTCTCTCAGATACAGATTTCTCTCATTATCATAATAATTTCCTAATATGGTGGCTCATGGGATGAGTTTTTGTATCAGTTATTCTTTATAATAATAATCATTTTTTGACATGCTACATATAAAAAACCCTGCATTCCATAGCTGTTATGCATATTGAGATGTCTTCCAGTATTATTTCTACTTTAATAATTACCTGCCCTGGGTCCAAATAGTCAGTGGAGGTGTGTTTGGCCATGTGTGCTCTGATATGCTGTGTGGGCTCCACGGAAGTAGCTTTCTTGTTTTCCCTGGCTCAGTGCTGCATAGGGAGATCTGTTCAGGTCACTCTTTGGTGCCTCACAGACCCTGGTGAGATCCAGTTTATCTCAGGGTCAAGTGTGTTAGCACACAGCTTAGGACAAGCTCACAACACCCAGTACTCCCATGGCTGAGCAGGGGCGCAAATGTGAGCTATGGGCAAGATGAAAGGCAAAAATGTAGCAGTGAGTCCTATGACTACAAAACACATGAGAATTGAATTTGTTTTACCAACACAGTTCTAGCCAAAAAGATCCCCTTCGCAGATGGATCCAGCCTGACATCGTACCCATTTGTGAAGCCTGCGTGTGTCGGACAGTATTATTTTGACTCCTTCTTGGCCCTTACCTTGAAGGCTTTCATAGCTTCAAGGACTCAGTCTTCACAGAAGGTTTATGTCAATGGTTTCCTTCAAGTCTGTGTGCCAGGTAGGAAACGCTTTTCATTTTTGAGAGAACAACACAAGTGGGCACAGGCACACTTCAAACTGGAATCCAGCTGCTAGCGAGGCTGAGCAATGACTGAAGGTCCTTGTGAGTAATCTTCGAGCCTCATGACCGCCTACAGGTGATTATATTTACAGAGAAGAAAACTGTGTTGCAAAAATAAAAAGGGTATCCATCAAAAATGTGATCGTGAAAGGTTTTATTCCGGACTCCTATCTCAAAGTTTCCTGTCTTTCCTAAGTTATCATGCCATAGATCACTGATATGATTACCCAGTCTTGCTTTTAAGGAAGCAAGAAGCTACTTGCCCAGAGCCTGCTGTTTTCCAGAACCTGTGAGAGAACACGTGGCCAAACAGGCCTGGCCTCTGCGTCACTGAACTGAGCATTTGCGCCAAGGCCAGGAAATATCATCCACATATATATTTAGTTTTAGTTTATGGCTTCTATGGAAATATTCAGCCACTAATCATTTTAGAAGGGGTAAATTTTACCTTTCTTGGTTGAAATGGAATAATTCCTCTTTTGCCCATCATTTTGAAGAGCTCTAGTTTTACTGGAGGTTAGTGGAAGTTTCAAGAAAAGAGAATGCACAAAACAAAATGTTTCAGCGTCCACACAAATTTAAACAGCTCAGGGGAATTCTGAGTCTATGTTTTAAATGATTTACGACTTTGCAGAGAAGGGAGGTTCTGGTTTCTGCCTCATCTACAACCAGAAAATGAATCATGGAGCAGAATTTGCAAAATACCCCGTGAGCTCTAACACTGGTCTTTTACTTTGACCAAAGGTCACCCTGAGAAGATGGAGCACTCAGTGCCTGCTATGAACAGCTGTGGAATCGAGGGAGCCCAGTCATAGTGACAGCCACCTCCTCTCAGCACACTCACAGAGGCCGATCTCAGTGGGTGAGAGCAGTGACCACTATTATCTAGAACCTCGGTAAAAAAATCTTGTAGGGAACCCAATCAAGTGTGACTTTTATTTGGCTTCAGGATTAGAATAGTTTATTAGTTTGGACAGTGTCTGTTTTGCCAATGTGATAAATTATAGTCAGTGTCATCAATCATCATGTGACCAAACGAGAACTGCAGGGATCTAAATTACTAAGCTCTTGGTTTCTTACCATATTCAAAACTATGGTGCAAGTCAACCCTTACTCCAACTGCCAGAGGTGCCTTCCAATAGCTGTTTCACACTTTCTACTACTTACTGTGACTCAGTTTCAACTTAGGGTTGCTCACTCTTTATCACAGCAACACTGGACATTTCTATGTGGCTTTAATGCACCTCAGTCTAACTCCACTCTGTTTGGTGACCTGCTACACTAACTTCATTGCTAAGCATCTATGGGTTTGGATTATGTTCTTCCAGTTTTGGATTCACTCTCTTCTCTTTGCATATTCAAATCCCAAATTAGATCCACGTGTTATGGAAAATCATCTCTAGGTATCTAGACTTAGTTTGCAGAGAAGAAAGATGTTGACTCAGAAAAGGTGAACAATTTGTTCAAGGTCACAGACTTGCCAAAAGCCAAAAGCAATGGAGGTTGCGTGGACCACAGAGTCCCTCCAACCCACACTTCAGGTAAGACTTTCACCTCAGTGGAGCTATAGTCACTGAGACCTGGGTGAGATTCTCCACCCAGTTCACAGCCCTATGAGCCATGTGTGAGGCAAGGCAAAGACTGTGCCTGAAATCGCCTTAACAGAGATACACAGAACTCATGCTTAAAACGTACAACTACAGGTGGCTCATGCCTGTAATCCCAGCCCTCAGGAGGCAGAGGCAGGAGAATTGCTGAGTCTGAGGCTTGCCTGGGCTATGTAGTAAGCTCAGGGCCAGCCTGAAATACAAAATGAGACCCTGTCTTAACAAACAAACAAACAAACAAACAAACAAACAAACACAAAAAACAAACAGAAAAACCGACAACTGCAGCATGACTTACTCCTGACATTTTGTTTTAGTCTCATTTTCTCCAAAGAACTATACTTCATGGTGTATCTTCATCTAGGGGCGAACTCCTTATTTAATGTATTCCTTGTCATATTTTGCAGAGTGATAATACCTTTCACTTCTTTTTTTTTTTTTTTTTTTTTTTTTTTTTTTTTTTTTTTTTTTTTTTTTTTTTTTTTTTTTTTTTTGAGACAGGGTCTTGCTTTGTAGTTCAGGCTGGCCCTGAGCTCACTATGTAGTCCAGGCAAGCCTGGAACTCAGCACTCCTCCTGTCTCTGCCTCCCGAGTGCTGGGATTACAGGCATGAGCCACCACGCCCGGCACTACCTTTCACTTCTCATCAAACACTCAGCACAGCAGCTGAGTGTCAACAAGACTGTCATTTGAGCAGATGGAGGAGAAGAATCTGGGGTGTCTTGGTGTCTAATTCAGTTTTGTTCCTTTGCCAGTTAAATTCTACATTTATTTTTTCCATAGATAATTGCTCACTATCTTTTTGGTAATGTTGTATAGGCTTTCATGGTTTATAAAATTCATATATCAGTCAAATGAAAACTATTATCTGTGATTTAAATTGAAGAATGGTAAAATTCAAGCAAATGTCTGACTCATTAGAATTTTCTCATTCTGATAATTGCAAGAGTGGCAGTAACATATTTTTTTAAGTTTCTGAAAGTCAGATGAAAAAAAAAATCTCCGCAGTCCCCTGAAAGACAGAAGAAAAAAGAACACCCAGAAAGACAGATATGACAGGGTGACTCAACCAGTCAGAAGGCCTAAGACACAGCCTCGATGGCTCTGCCACATTTCTCCCTCCTCAGGGTGGGCTCAGAGCAGGATTGGGCAGCTCAGTGTTTCTGGCTGCGATCTGCTCTGACTACTGGGCAGGGCCAGTGGTAAACAGCATCAGAAATGCCAGTGGGTGAAGATGAACACTGCACTCTTCCTTGTCCTGAACTTCTGGATGAACTATGGGTCGCCACTGCTAGTAGACAGGTCTTTTCACACTCAAGTGTGCCTGCTCTAGCCAACACTGTGACAAGGATGAATGGGCCATCACCCTGGCCCATTCTGGACAGTCTCTGGACAGCTAGTGCTGGCGACAGTCTTCACTTTCCAGGAATATCCTTTGGGGTCAGTACTTTACAGAGGTGGGCAGTGCTATCTTTTATATAATCTAAACTACCAGGCTGAGAATTTAGTCCAGTGGTTCTGGCATCTGCTTGGCAAGCACAAGGTCCCAAGTTTGATCCCTGGTTCCACATATTATAATGCTGGATGTGGTGGTTCATGCCTGTAATCCCTGTACTCAGGAAGCAGAGGCAGGAGGATTGCTGAGAGTTCAAGGCTTGACTGGGCTACATAGTGAGTTCAGGGCCAGCTTAAACTACAAAGTGAAGCCCTGTCTCAAAACAATAAAAATAAAAAGAATCTAAATACCTTTTGAAACACATGTGCAAAGATCAAATGAAAGCTCAAGGAAAGCACACACAGATATTACTTGTGATTGTATGGTGACACTCTGTTAAGTATAAATTAGGTTTATAATGATTTATTTAAATTCAGTGAAACAAAGGGGGTCCCACAAAATTACTTTTAATATAAAAATATGAACCACTTTATTTTTGATTTATCTTGTTTACATCGACTCTGGAAGATGTTTTGCTATTTGAACCATTATACCTCTGCTTCAAGTGAATTAGTTACTGTTTTGGTTTCAAGGGAAGGTCACACTGATGAGAACAATTTTGAGGCTTTGTTTTTAAATGTTTTAGAATATCAAAAGTGGAAGATTTATAAAAAATGTCCATTATTACAAATATGGACAGATACCATTGACTATAAAATCCACACTGTGCTTCAGAACAAGGATTTTCCTTAATTTCTGCCACCCCTAGATAACCTTACTGGGCCTCTTCTCAGAGTTACTTCTGTCAGTGCAGCCAGAGAACAAGGTGGCCAGCGGCCCTGGGTGGCCGTGGGATTAATGGTCAGATCTCCCAGACCCTGCGTTAGCTGGCTTTGACTGAGGAAGAGAAAGACTTGCCTCTGGCCCTGGGGCTTTAAGACCTACATACAACCCAAAGACAAGGTCCAGTCATCTTTGTGCTGGGCTCAGATTCTAGGTACTGCCCCATGGGATGGAACAAATCATGGCCCTTTTCTCCTAAGGCCTCACTCACAAATGCTTGGCAGAAATTCACACCTACTCTATATGAACACCATGAAGCCTTTATGGAGTCTCAAGTAGCTGGTTCCAAACACTGGGTTCTGAGGCTGGAAACGGTCAGGTGTGGATGTTGGAGGAGTCTTTTGCTAATTTATCCACCTCCCTGGGACAATTACTTCCACCCTTTATTGCAATGAAGTTTTCTTTTATGTGAATTGAGAACAGAGACCAGCTGATTACAGTATCCTTCATATCGAAGTGTGATTATGAGTTTCTAATGCTTGCAAAAGCTTGAAATAGCTCATCAAACTTTAATTTACATAGACAAACTCAGAAATATTCAACTCCAGTAAACCACTGAACAAATCCTGTCCTCCTTTCCCCTCTTTCCTTTAGACCTCTTCAGCATAAAGCTTATTCTGTGATTCAACAAAATAAGCTAAAATATCTCCAAAATTACAATCAAGCTACAAATATCTAGACCATATAATGTATGCTAAGACTGTTAATTAGATTTTTTAAAAAAATAAGCAGAAATCCATTCCATCCTGCACAATTATCATGTCATATATTCACTCTGGATCTAACATAATTATATTCATTTCTCATGTAATATGCTCATCTTTATAACATTCATTTCGTTATATGTCAATGATTAAAACTTGCCACCAAATATGCATTATCCTTTTCCCTACCGACATATGTAATTTGTCTGATGACATTATGAATAATAACTTGCCTGTACTTTGATACAGATTACAAATTTTTTTTCTGTAAGTTAATATAACTTGCTTAAGTTATAGATGATAGATGTCTACTTCTGACATATAAACAATGGGAGCCATCTAGAGGGTCAGCTGGGTGGACCAGGGCCCCTGGAGAGATGCCAGCCTCCAAAGTTGCCTGAGGTCATTATGCTTATAAGCAGCTTTACTGCTTCCCAGTCCCCATATGGAACATTTTGAGTTATTTGTCTGATTAGTAGAGATAAAGTTTACAGTATAGATTTTTTAAATGTGCATACGAGAATAATACCGAGAATATCAAAAGTATCACAACAATCAGAAGTAGACAGTAGCAAGTGTTATTTCAAAATGGATCAAATATGTAAAGGTAAGAGCTAATGGTATAAAAAAAAACAGAAAAATAAGGCTAATCTTCCTAACTATAGGTTAGACAATAATGTTTTAATGTGACATCAAAGAAACAAGCAATTAAGGAAAAATAAATTTTACATTGTTAAAATTAGAAATATTTTCATTAAAATCATCAGGAACTAAATGTAATGACAACCAATAGTATGGGAGAAACCATTTACACATCATATCTGGTAAAGCCTTATATTAAGAATGCTTAAGGAATGCTTGCAACTCAACAATAAGAAGATCCCAATTCAAAAACATGGATTCCAAAAAAGATGTTTTGCCATAAAAGATATGCAAATGGCCATTAAAATGCTCAGTATCTCTGTTGCTGGGAAAGGAAGTCAGCTGCTGATGAAATGCCATTTCATACTTGCTAGGAGAACTAGAATCACAGACGCAGCAGGTACTAACAAAGATAGAGAGAAATCAGAGCTCTCATTTGTAGCTGCTGAGAATTAAAAACGTGCATCTCTAAGGAAGAAAAAGAAAGACATTTTGAAAGTTCTTCATACTGTTGAAACTACCATGTAACTCAACAAGTGCAACTTAATTGTAACTTGAAGGGAATTAAAGTCATAATTCCATGCAAAAACTTGTACACATATCCTTAAAATGCTGTTTTAGAAAAGCTAAAATGACAAAAGAAACCAAATGTCCATGAATTGGTGAAAAAATTAATAAATTAGGGTATGTCTAGACAGTGAATTATTTGACAGTCAAAGGAATGAAACACTGATATATGCTACAAGGTCGACGCACCTTGAAAACATTGTACTGAGTGACAGAAGTCAGATATAAAAGGCTACCGAGTATATAACTCCTTACATGTTAAAGATCCAGAAAAAGCAAATGAAGAAACCCAGGGTACTTGATTAATAATTGCTAGAAGGATAGAAATGAAGGGGGGGGCAACTCCTAGCGGCATTGTCATTTTTTTTGTTTGTTTGTTTTTCCGGGGAAGGAGATGAAAATGCTCTGAGTTAGACAGTGACAACTTCATAAGCTAAAACTAACCAAGCTTTACACAGCAATGAGGCCAATTTTACACTGTGTGAACTCTGTGTCAATGATTCTATAAGGGAATGTCATGCTTTAACCCATATATAACATTTCAATCATCAAAATAGTTCCCTTGGACTTATTACAAAATACAATTTTAGAAATATAAATAAAGAGAATCAATAAAATCAACATCAAAAAGAAGAGAAAAGGGCCGGAGGGTTAGCTCAGTGGTTCTGGCGCCTGCCTCGCAAGCACAAGGTCCTGAGTTCGATCCCCAGTAACCACATAGAATGCTGGGCGTGGAGACACGCCCACCAACAATCAACACCGCGTACCACAATGCCGGACGTGGTAGCTCACGCCTGTAATCCCAGCACTCGGGAGGCAGAGACAGGAGGATTGCTGAGTTCTGTGGTGGCTTGCCTGGGCACCATAGTGAGCTCAGGGCCAGCCTGAACTACAAAGCGAGACCCTGCCTCAAAAAGCAAAAAAAAAAAAAAAAAAAAAAAAAAAAAAAAAAAAAAAAAAAAAAAAAAAAAAACAGAAGAGAAAAAAAGGAAGAGAAGGCAAAAGAAACCCTGGGCCTGAGGAGCCCTGGACAAGTAAAACAATTGGAATACGAAGCACCGTAGGTCCGCGGCTGCCCTGGAAGACGGAACTGCTCTGTGGGAAGACGAGGGGTGCGCCCCGCACCCTCCAGCCCTCGGGGGCCGCTGACCCCTGCGCAGCTCTCCCCGGCCCGGAGAACTAGAGCTGGCCGAGCCCGGGAGCTGGTGGTGGACAGCAGCCAGCCCTCCCGGGACGTCCCTGCTGCGGACACAGGTTGACGGCGGCCCACACTCCTCACCTGTCGCGCGCCTCCCGCCGCCCCTCCCAGCTCTTCGCTCAGAGCTCCACTCTGGCCCGCACCGCCATAACCCCGCCGCTGGATGAGATGCTAAGTGAACACAGGATTTCCTTTGATTTGTCACTTCAGAATCCCACATCCTGGCTCCACAGCCGGCCCCTGCCGTGTCAGGAGAATTTCTCTAAACCCCTTTCAAAGCAGCCAGGTTATACACATGTTCATTTTTTCATTTCAGTGACTTTCCATCTCCTCGCCTACCAGTCCTGCAGGTACCAGAGAAACAACATTTACACTTGTCATCAGTCCTCGGCCAGCACTGCCCCAAGGAGAGTCTCGCCATTCTTGGCTCTCACAGCAGAAAAATAAACCAGAATGGTAGTTTATTATGTAAATACGCATGTCAGAAGACTGAATGGAGAAAGAAAATACCCAGAGGATCTCAGTGACAAGGGGGAAAGAGAGAGTGTGGATGAATAATGACACTGACACATGGGCCAGGTAGACTAGGAATCGGAATCTTCCAGACAGCCTGTTGAGCTCTCCGTGCTGGAGAGTACGTAGGAGGGAGTAGCCCTGGCAGCCTCACTCCACGGCCACAGAGATCAGAGACTCAGCAAGCAGAAGAACCTGAGCCACAGCTTTCAGGTAAACAGGCTTGAGGAAAGGCCTGTGACTTAGTTCCAACTGCCGAGGTGCCCCGAACAAGACCCCTTCCCACCTAAGGAGAAGGCGCGCCTCCCACCTCTAGCCTGCCACGGGTCACATTCAAAAATCTCACCTTCCACTGTCCCACACACCAATCCTGGGGAGCAAATTCTGAACCCCACTGATCCTCCAAGGAGGAAAGCAGGGTAGGGTCGTGGCTCTTCGGCCCTGGGACACACTGCATCCTTCTGCCTCCGGGATGTGGCCCTGCTGCTCCATGACCCCATCCCTGATGAAGAGCTGCTGACAGAAGGGGCTGATTTATCTGAGCGTCAACTTAAGCTTTTCCCGTTTTATTCGAGGAAGTCACTTCAAATGTGTTTCAGCACCCCCTCCTCTCAGCTTCCAGGAGTTTCCCTCCAGATTGATTTGGATTTAGACCTCTGGAGAGCAGTACTGGAGCCCGGCCCCCCACGATGTGCTGTACTCTGAACACATCCTGGAAAATCCAGATTACACCAATCTACACAGTGGACATTGTGCTTCAGGGAAACTGACCCTCTGCTTTGGCCCTCAGGTCGCTGGGGACTCCTACGCTTGCAGAGATATAAAGAACAAACTGACCATAGCTGTGCTTACAGAAATGCAAACTACCTTTCAGAAGCCCATCTTGCTAGTGGGGATAAAAAAGCAGTAATCAACCTTTTTATTACATTTTATGACAGCAATTGTTTACATTTAAAAAAGAAGCCGGGGGACACACTGTACCTTCATTATCATCAGATCTTTCACATACTTTGTCAGAATTAACCCTCCCAACATAGGTGAGTGAAAGTTGGCTATTGCTTCCACCTTCAGATGGGAAAACTTATTCTGCCAAGTTGAATGCCTTGCTTAGTTCTCTGCAGAAATTAATTTGATATTGCATTTCTCACTTGGAATCCTTAAACTTTCAGACTTTTATTCTATTCATATCAGTTCTGGTTTTCTAAGTAGACTTACATATATCAATCATCAAGCTAGTTTGTAGATTCCCAGAATATTTCCTTAAAACTGAATCTGCAAGGTCTTGGAAGGGGCCTAGGAATTTGAAATGTTTTTCAAGCTATGTATAGGTACCATGTTACTGAGCTGGGCCATGGTGCTATACTCCAGGTAACAGGGCTCCTCTACTAGGAACCAGCCCTACATTGCCTTTGCAGAAGCAAGATGACATTAGAGAGAGCCCAGAGGTGGAATTTGAGACAAGCCATCAGCAGCGGGATCCCCTTCCAAGAGTCTTTCTAGTGTGTAGTTCAGAAGGAACAAAATAAAGAAAGGCAGGGAGCTAGAAAAGGCAAGAGGGTGGCACTGAGGGGCAGGAGGAGGACAGAAGAGGACACCTATGGCAGCTGCTCTGGGAGCTCTGAGAACACTCATGGGTTCCCATGACAACCCTGGGCCTCTTTCACTCAGGGGTGCCCTTGGCTCTTCTGACGGGGATGGCACTTAAATAAAATGAGGTCATGGAATAAGAGGAGAGGAACAGGAAATAAATGCCTGACTTGGATAGAGAAATGACATTTGAGCCATTTTTAAGATTTTCTCAGGTTTGAAAGTTCTTTCTTAATTGGTATGCTTCTTAACATACACTAGAGACTGTTTTTGATCTTGCAGCTACAAAGTGCTGAAACAAAACAACAACACAAAGCTGAACTGAAGCAAAATAAAACACCACTTATTTTATTATCTTATCTGTTTTCTAATGAGAAATCTCAGAAAAAGATTAAAAGAAAGGTCACCTCTTGTTGAGCAGAAGCAAATGTATGCATGTGGTTGATATCCTGAATTACTTATAAAATGAACTCAAATCTGGAGCCACCAACTTCAGAAATAACTCATTTCCATAATGATTAGTCAATGAATAGTACAAACACTTAACTTATGGTATACATGCTATGCTAAATGTTTTGGTGCAACTCAGTTGTTTTAAAGGATACTGGTGTAAACAAAGAAGCAATTTCAACTGATCGATCAAGAGAGAAGCTGTGGGTTGTGCTTACACTGAGCCCATCTGTATGTCTTGCTAGTCAAGCCCCAAAGACAGTAATTTCAAGGCACAGATGCCATTCTAAATGGGTAATATCAGTATTAGAGAAGCAGGTTGTAAAATATGCAGGGAGACAGTCATCGCACATTTCTGTTCTAAATAATGGCCAAGAGCCCTGTGGCCAATATGAAGAGGATAAATAAAAGGAAAGATTAGCTGAAGTTTGTTAGGAATCTAACAAAAGTTACACACCATCATGTACAGTTGTACCTTGGTTCACAAACGTGTTTGGCAAAATTTTGCTTTGTTTGCTCACCATACATTGGGTGACAACCTCCTTCCCCCTGTGGCCATCTGTCCCCAAATCAGGGCAAAGGAAGTTTGTGGACCAAGGTGCCACTGTAAATAGTTTACCTAATTCTCACAGCAGTTCTGAGAAATAGGTTCTAAAAATTGGCCAGCTAAGTCAGAGTTTACAGCTTGTGCCTTTAGACAACAATAAATGATAAATCAAGATTTAACACTAAGTGGTGTCAGCTCTTCAGAGAAGAATTATCCAGCCTTCCCTGCCACTCAAGCAGCCCCTCTTCTGGTCGCTGCCTTTTACTTCATTATTCATCTTCAGAGCTGTCCTCTCCCCAGATTCACAGTCCTTCTCCCACTTGCAGAACAGTCCAAGGCACAGAGTAAAATGCATAACACTGTCAGCACAGACAATAAAAATAACTGTAATATTTTCTTTAGGATTTATGAATTGTTTCCAATCCCATTGTCTCATTTGTTATATCACCTCATTAAGTGTTCCTAAGAACTGTGGATAAATATTATGATATTTTAGTGTGAACATTACATTGTGCCATAACAGATAATGTCTCCTTCATTTTACTTCCAGGGAATGAATTATCAGAGAGGAAATAATCATCATCATTGGCAGAAACTTCCATTGTTGGAAAATTACATTTTGCTTGGGTGCTTCTCATAGGTCCACATTCAATATTTATTTGATGAATGAGTAAGTGAATAAGCTAATATCAAAATCAATCCTTCTAACTCAAGCTTTTCACCATGCTATTCAGGATAAATTATTTTACACTATTTGCATGTTTAAGTTTTGCTCATAAAGTCTTACTCCAGAGTGGTTTATACTGTTTTCATTTTGTAATATCTCACAATTGGTTTTGATGAGTATCAAACTCATTAGCTGAGTCAGAAAGAGAAAAAAATAATAGCTACTCTAGTTCAGACAGGACTAAATTCTCCATTACCACTGATTAAAAAAAAATAATGATGGCTACAAACAATGCTCATCTAGAAAACTGTGTTTCTAAGTGATCCCAATCACAAAATATTCCTTAATTATGCTCTTGTAAAACTTTCATACAGCATTATCATGATAATTTAGGACTTAAAAATCATTAAAATATACCTACTGTTTTCAAAGCATGTGGTTAGAATGGGTCAACAAAAGATGTCTGTCCAAAGCAGAAATTGAATTTCAAATGCATCTGTATGAGCAATCAGATGTGTTTAACATTTAAAGCACTAAGTAGGCCTGAGAGAAACCTGAAATTCCAAATGGCAGATGGGTCAGGGCAGTGCTGCATGACTGAGTAGGCTGGAGGGCAGGATCTGACTCCTCCTTCATCAAAATTGGAAACCTGAGGGTTATACTTAAGTGTAAGATAATCCGCAGTTCAGGAATTCACATATAAAAATCCCAGGCAGGCCTTAATTTGGAGCTATATGTATAAAAAATGGAAAGACTCCCTAAAAAATAGAATATATAAATTTAAAATTTAAAAGAGAGATTTCAATCAAGTTGCACCTCAGGTCCTGGTCCCAGTCATTCACAACAAAAAAAGCTAATGACCCTCATGGCTCATGTTCCCTGAAGAAGATGTTGGCTCCGCCCGTCCCATCTGGTTTCCCTCCCGGAGGCCTCCTGTCCTAAAGTCTGAGCTCTTCGGAGAAGTAAGCTGCCACCTTCACAGCCAACTACTCAACATGTGTGGTCCTTGCTCTTTGTTTTCTCTTCATCACTTCAATGGATGGGATCTGCAGTGGTTCTACAAGCACTTGTTACCTTCTGCTTCTAGTGGAATCACTATGGAAGACACTGTAGTGAGAAGATCCAGGAAGATGTTCCAAAGAATTTCTGTAAGAAAGAACTAGGCCAGCCTTGATGTCAAGTCAGCCGCAAATAGGCCTGTGGAGGGATAGTGTGCTGGAGCCCCTCTTATCTCCTTCCACGCCAGAAGGGGCTCTTCTCATGTCCTGACCCACTTGTAGTCAGTTTTAACAGGCATCCATCTTCTTTCCTCCTGGGGACCAATAAAGAGTCCATTTTACCTAAATTCAAGCATGAGACAACTTAAACACAAAAGAAAAATGTCTATAGGAAATATAAAAAAAAAATCTGTAAGATATGTGTCAGAGGAGAAGTCATAGTATTCTGAGAAATTTAATTTATATGAATGAACATTTATATCCTTTAGCTTAAAACATAGATCTATCGTATCAGGGTTTTAGTGCTAGCTACCACTCATAATCATAGGAGTTCTCTCATACCTTATACATAATTCAAATTTCAGCCAAGCAGTCAATATTATTTTTTTGAGACGGTTTTGCTTTGTAGTTCAGGCTGGGCCTGAGTTCACTATGTAGCCCAGGCAAGCCTGGAACTCAGCAATCCTCCTGCCTCTGCCTCCCAAGTGCTGGGATTATAGGTGTGAGCCACCATACCTGGCCAAATGGTCAATATTGCTAGACTTCATTTTTCAGAGTTATTACATGGTAATTTTGCTCTTAAAACTCATAATTTGGAACATAACCAGTGAGTGGAAAAGATAGGAATTAGGAAGTAAAAATTTCCAAATATTTTCATGATCCAGGAGAATGCACTACTTGGAAGAGCATCAGTAAAATGGCAGAATTAAAAGGAAAGAATTAAATTTAAAGAAAGAGTTAAAAAGAAATAGACCAATGGACAATGCAAGATCTGAATTTAGAGCAATTTTTCATCAGTACAGAAAGGAGGAAAACATTTAGCATTTAAAATCAAAGCTGAGAATAGAATGTATGATAGATTTTTAAAAATAGGAACTATTCTGTAAAAAAAACCACATCTTCTTTATCCACTCTCCAGTTGATGGACATTTGGGTTGTTTCCAAGATTGAGCTATCACGAACTGAGCTGCTATGAACAAGGGTGTACATCTGTCTTTCCAATGTGAGTTTTTAAATTCTTTTGGGTATATTCCTAGCAGGGGTATAGCAGGGTCAAATGGGACCCGTAGTCCTAGTTTTC
>PVIC010042610.1:0-15738 GCA_004025085.1 Thryonomys swinderianus
CCATAGATTAGTTGAAAATATTAGAGCAAAACAATTTAAAGCATCTTGGCTTCCCAACCACCCTCTTCCTAACCCTTCTGCAAACCTTTCTAGCCTCTCTAGAAGTCAGAGGGAATCTTCATTCCTGCTTTGGTGGGCACAGAGGACATGCCCAGGCTTGACAGAGGCCCAGTCATGCACCAAGAAACAGAACACAGGAGTGACTGTTGAAGTGGATTAGTCTTATGTTGCCACAACAGTACCGCAACAATTGTTAGGCTCAAGGGCTAACAATAGACAAGTATTTTCTTAGCGTCTGGGTGGCCACAAGTCCAAGATTAAGGGTTAGTTTGTGGTGAGTTCACTGTCTGGCTTGTAGCTGGCTACTTCCTTGCTGTGTCCTCACATGGCCTTTCAACAACAGAGAGAGAGAGAGAGAGAGAGAGAGAGGGAGCGAGAGACAGACTGACAGAGAGAAGGAGGGAGAGAGCATGCTCTAGTGCCTCTTCTAACACTGGTTTTTTTGAGTTAGAAATTTTATTAGAATTTCATTTAAATTTAATTACCTTACTAAAGGCTCTCTCTCCAAATACAGTCACATTAGGATTTAGGCTATATAAATTTGGGGATGCAGAATTGAGTCCATCATTACAAGATACCTGGAATAATCAACTTTCAGGTTTATTTCAGCTCCTGGTTCTGGGGGTTTCCGTTTGTAGGTGCTTCTCCTTGCACTTTGGGCCTGTGGCAGCACAGTACATCATGACAGGAGCTGCTGGTAGAGGAGGAGGCCTGTCCATTTCAGGGCAGTCAGAAACCAAGGGGAGCAGCAGATCAAAGTATCCCCTTCAAAGACACACCCCCAAGAACCTAACCTTCTCTGCTAATCCCTGCCTTGTGAAGGTTCCACCATCTCCTAACAGTGCCACCTTGAGACTCCAATCTTCAATACCTGGGCCTTTGAGGATGTAGCAATGACTCTCCTCAGCCCAAAGGTCTGGGCTCCTCCTGGTGGCAGATTCCTCACCCCCCAGGGGCTGCACTGACTCAGAACGTGGGTTTATCTCTACGAGAATAGAGGAGGTGCTATTAACTTTTTTCTGTATACACTGTTAGTTTGTTTGAGACAGGGTCTCATTATGCAATTCAGGCTGACCTTGAACTCACTATGCAGCCTAGGCTGGCCATCCTCTTGGCTCAGCCTCTTGAGTGCTGGGATTACAGACACACACCACTGCACCTGGCTGTCCTGTGTATGCTTGTTCTCGTGCATAAACCTTGCTTCCCTTGTTGGCTGGTGTACAAGTAAACTGAAGTGAACAAAAACATTGAGACTCCCAGCTATCATTTTGCCCACCTTCCAAATTGGACTCTCTCCTTTGGTAATTCTGAAGAGGCTGCATGATGCAATGAAGGGAGCATTATTCTTGGAATCACAAGTCCTGGATTTAAGGCTCAGCTGCTAAGCAAAGCCCACAAAGCCCCAAGAGACTGCTGCTCCCTGTGGTTTCTCTCCCATATTTCCCAGGAGGCTTGCTTCCTGTTTCCACTCAAAATCAGGAAGCACACTCAACCTTATAAACGTCTTCTGCCCGGAGCACCCTCCCCCATGTACTCACTTGGACCCTCCTTACTGCCCTTGACTTAAATATCACCCATCCCAGAAAGCTCTTTGCTGACCGTGGCCCTGGAAGCAATGCCCACCCTCCACCTCTATCACTCTCTCTCCCCAGACTCTGCACCCTTTTTCTTTATAATGTCAATCACCATCAAATATTATCATATATACTTATTTGATTTACAGTGTGTCTCTCCCAATATATTGCAAACTCCATAAAGGTAGATTTTTTAGCTTATTATTGCTGCAGCCCACGGCTAGACTAGTCCTCTAAACAAATAAGGCACCCGAATGTTTGGGATAAACACATGACGACAAAAGAAGGGGACACAACCTCAGCTTCTCCTTCAGCAGCTTGGCTCTTCATTACTCAGATCATGCTCTAGGGATCGTCTGAACTGCCTTGGTGCCATTAGGCCCCTGAATCTCAGGCTGAGCCCAGAGGTGCCATTGCCCTCGGTGTCTCCACTGATGCCCATTCTCAGCTTTCTGAAGATGGTGAAGGGCAGGGCGGGGTTTGTGAGGAGCATCCGATAGGCCTGCACACTGGGCACGGCATAGCTTCTCGGAGAATGGTGTAACGAGGCGAGCGATGGGGAGCAGAGCAGCTCACGTCCACACGGCATCTCACAGGCTGAGAGCAAGATGAAGAACGAGCAAAGTGGCTTTGAATAAGCAGAGGTTGGGAGGCGTTAGCCAGGGCAAAGAAACTGTCCGGTAGGCGTGTGCCCACGAGAAACGTGTTCGGGGGTCACAGCAGAAGACAGCAGAGGAGGGAAGGGGCCCTGACCACGCCCGGTGCCAGTGCAGAAAGAGGTAATGAAGAGCATGAGCGAGGGCTTGCCTGCAGCACCGCAGGACTGTGGGAAGGTGCACTGACGGCTCGTTACGGGCGTGTAGCAAAAGGCAGCATGTTGGAAAGTGACTGCGCGACAGTCAAGGGAGGGATTTCGTTAAAAGAAACATAAGTGATGAGGTAGAAAGTCAGGCAGCCCTGGGTTCAAAGCCTGATCCCAACAGTAATCACGCAGGAGAACCCAGGCAAGATACTTATTTCCTTTGATCCTTGTCCTTCTTTTTCTTTTTTTTTTTAGCCAGGGCCTCGCTTCATAGTTCAGGCTGGCCCTGAGTTCACTGTGTAGCCCAGGCAAGCCTCAAACTCAGCAATCGTCCTGCCTCTGCCTCCTGAGTGCTGGGATTACAGGCGTGAGCCACCACGCTCAGCATTGTTGTGTGTGGTTTCCAGGGATTGAACCAGGGACCTTGCACTTGCCAGGCAGACACTGGAACTACTGAGCTAAATCTCCAGCCCCTTGTTTTTCTTATCACAAATAGGGTGTAATGCTACTTATAGTCTACAGCTTAATTATACACAAGCTAGCTCAGCACAGCCCCAGCACACAAGAGTGCTTGTGGGAGAGAAGGAGAAAGAGAAAGAAGGGCCTGAAGAGAGAGGTAGGGTGAGGCAGGGTGAGGGCCGTGAGACGGTGCAGGGGAGGATTCAGGCAGGGCAGACAGAGAACTGGGGGGCAATGAGTGTTGAGAGGTTTGATAACCCAAACAGCAAAAGAGGGGCTTCGGAACAGTGGGTCAGGGAGGGTGATACTATCTGTCAGGGGAGGAGGAAGAAGAATCTGATCAGACAAGGAACAGAGACCCTGACGAGACCCAGCACGGCTGCCAAGGCACTGGCTCTGCTCGCCGGACTCCGCCTTTGTAAAAGGCCCACGCAAGCCCCGCTGTCTTCAGGGTGCCCACCCCGCGAAGGACAGAACCATGGGAGACACACAGGCCACAGTCGGAAACAGCAGTTCATTAACACAAGATTCTAAAGGCTCAGATACCTGCTGGGGAAGAGACAGAAACACAGTAAATGCAGCTCATCATCCAAAGCAGAAAAGAAATGAAATGGTTTGGAAGTCATCAAAAGGCAGATTTCATGTTATTTGGAAATAAAATATTGGTTAGCCAACTCTCAGAGTTGTTTTCTATATTCGGGGTTCACACAGCCTTGTCTGAGGCTTGTTCCAACTGAGTGATGCCTGATTCATTTCATCTGCTACTCTATTTGCGATCAGGTTCTCCACACGCCATGGAAAGTCTCTCATGCCGCCATGTCAGAAACTTCTCGAAAGACCAAGGCATCTCCCAGAGCACCCTCTGTGTTGCTCACTGGAACTGGGACAAGATACTGTCGCTGTCTGGCCCAGCTTCACAACATCCACTCCCATTCTTTTCTAGGGGTAAAAGTTTTCTGGAGGCGATGTGATGTTTCCAGATACTGAATACTGCTGCCCTTTAAGAACCTGGACTTTACTGAAGGGATTCGAAAACAGGAAAACACTGCCATTCTATCTTTATTTTGAAAATCCAAGGTTTTTCTTTTAAGTTTATGTTAGCATGGGATAAGTTAAATAAACAAACACCTAACCAAATGTTTTTTTTCCCCCAAATGTCTTCATTAGAAATAAAATTGAAGGCCAGAGATTTAGCTCAGTGTAGCACCTGCCTAGCAAGCACAAGGTCCCTCGTTCGATCCCTGGTAACTATATACAACACCACAACCAGTAATCAGTACCACATACCACAGTGCTGGGCATGGTGGCTCACACCTGTAATCCCAGCACTCAGGAAGCAGAGACAGGAGGATTGCTGAGTTTGAGGTTTGCCTGGGCTACATAGTGAGCTCAGGGCCAGCCTGAACTGCAAAGCCAAACCCTGTTTCCAAAGAAAGAAAAAGAAAGAAAGAAGAAAGGAAGAAAGGAAGAAAGGAAGAAAGAAAGAAAGAAAGAAAGAAAGAAAGAAAGAAAGAAAGAAAGAAAGAAAGAAGAAAGAAGGAAAGAAGGAAAGAAAGAGAAAGAAAGGGGAGAGAGAGAGAAAAGAAAAAAAGAAAGAAAGAAAGAAAGAAGAAAGAAAGAAGGGGAATTAAAAAATAAATTGTGACTTCTAATGCATACATTGGTAGAATTTGCGTAAACCGAAGATCTTTGGATCCTCCATAAATAAGAGTGTGAAACTATCTTAAGAGCAAAACGATTGCTAATTGATAATCTACTTTTCACGCACTGGACTTTCTGCGTATTCTCTTGGTCTTCAGGAGAGATCTGTAAAATCGAGCTGTGATCTCTAGCTTACAGGGGACAAAAGAGAGGCTCAGGGAAAAGCCACACTTGTTAAAGAGACAAAGCTGCCCTGGGCCATCCCGGCTGTCTGAGCTCCTCTTTCTTTCATAGCTTTCCAGCACCCATGGTGCCAAAACTAAGATTTTTATATAAAAGGAAGAAAATCACAACATTTAGAGATATTGTAAGATATTGCAAGACACCACTTTCTATGCTTTTTGAAAAATATTCTGGTGTTACTGGTATTCAGGGAAGAAGCCAATTTAGAGCAAAAACAAACTCCGACCCTGGTTTCATCCTGGGCGCCCCCTCTGGACGTTGTTGGAAAGAATGTGCGCACCACTTCTGCACAGCGCCCTCTGCCGGGCGCTTTCTGCTCACCTTTCTATCCAGAATTCCACCCCCACCTCCAGGAACTAAGGGCATTTTAGCAGTCTGGAAATTGCTCTAGCAATGATTAGGCTTTTATACAATTATGCAAGTTCACCTTCAACCGCGAACCTTCCTTCAGGGGGTGGGTGATTGATGGTCTCCTGATTTCCAACTTCATTTTTTTCCTCGCATCATTCAGAGCTCAAAAATACACAAAAAAATCGTGCTCCCCCCCCCCCTTGTTTTTGGGAGAGGACACCTGGCATGAATTTTGGGCCCACAAAAACCTCGTCCAAATCCAGGGCCTTCACCCATAACTGCAAATTTACTTCACCTTTTGGAGCCCCGGCCCATGCCTCTCGGTTTCAAAAATGGAAAAGTTAATATTTGTCTTCCAGAGTTACCAGGGGCCTGGACTGAGACATTAGAGAAGCACCGGGCTTAGGAGTACGCCTGTCCCTCCCACCGCTTCTCTTCCGGCTGGGGGAGGAGCCTCTGGGAAGCAAAAGGAGTCCGGCCGCGGATAGCGATGATAGTCTTCGCTCTCAAGGGACTTTCAATTTCCTGCAATGGTTTCCCCACCCTCTCAAAAATATTTTTCATTTTCCTCTTGAAGGACTTTTTAAAGCAAATGTTATTTTTTTGGAACATTTTGAAGTTCACAGCATAAGTGAAGGGAAAGTACAGAGTTCAGTGTGATTTCTCCTCGGCCCCACCTTTCCTCATCATCAACACCCACACCACAGTGGCAAGTTTGTAACAATCCATAAACCTACACTGACTCATCTTATCTCCCAGGGTCCATCACTCACAGTAAGTTTGCTTTTGTATCATACATTCTGTGGTTTTGGAAAAATGTATTAAAAGGTTTTTAAAAATACTATAATGGATTTCTCTCCTTAGAGGACATCGACCCACCAGTTTGGTCCATATAAATCTGCATTGGGGGAAGAGGTGCATGATGGGAGCCTGAGACCTGTGGCTCAACCCAGAGGGACTCTGAGGCAGGAAGGTCTGCTCCGGGGGCCCCGATGGTTCCTCCTGATTCTGACTGAGTCTATATACTTCCAACGCAGAAGGCATGTTACCCCGAGCTCTGTCACACAAGGAGCACCGCCATAGGCAAAGTAATCCCCCCTCTCCCCAGTGATCCCCTCGTCCTCATCTCTGGAAACTTACATTTTGGTAAGACTTTGCAGATGTAACTAAGAAATCTTAGATTCCTCCCTTTTGCCTCTGGATTGTGCGGAGGCGAGGTAATCACAAGGATCCTTGTAAGTGGTATTGTGAGTCAGGGAAGGAGCTGTGATGACAGAAGCGGGAGACAGAGTCAGACAGATTTGAGCAGTCAGGCTGCTGCCATTGGAGCTGGAGGAGATGGCCAAGAACCAGGGATTCCAGCTGCCTCTGGAAGCTGAGCAGGCTGAGAGACAGATTCTCCCCCAGAGCCTCTGCACTAGTCCTGCCAAGATCTCGATTTTAGCCCAGAGAGAAAGTATTGGACCTCTAACCTCCAGGAGTTTGTGTTTTTTCGGCCACTAAAGTTCTGCTAATTAGCTGGGGCGGCCATAGGAAACTAACCCACACTTGGAGAAGGGTGCCCTCAGAGCACACCCAGGGGAGCACACCCAGCTGCGAGCCCCAGAAGCCTCACTGCCAGCGCCTTCAGGGCAGCAGTGTGGTCACTGAAGGCCTCAGCCCAGCAGCTTAAACTGTAGGTGACTCAACTGCTCAGCCAGTTTGATTAGCTATGATGGCCCCAGCGGGGAGCCTTGGGTTGGTGACCTCCAGCGAGCTGAAACTCCCAGGGAGCAGCATGTGAGAATGAATGCTATGGGGAGGAGGCAACAAAGCCAAGAGAACAAGAGAACGGGAGGGACCCTGGCGTTCTCCAGGAGGTGAGAGAATCAGGGCAGGGGCTCAGACGGACACCGGGTTTCTCACTTACCATTACCTAAAGCAGTTGGGTGGAGGCAGAAGCAATAGCTGATGCTCTCTGAGCATTCGCTGCCTTCTGGGAGCTGCACTGGGCCAGCGTCTCCTTATGCCATAGGATCTTCCTGGTGCAAAGGCAGACACTACTCTTATTCTGATCATATTGGTGAATAAACTAAGATTTCCAAAGGTCAGCTTTTTCCCCAAAAAACAAAAACTAACAAGTAAAAGATTTTGATTTCTTACATTGCTCTGTCTACTTACTTCGTGGTCCTTCCTATCTTTGCCTTATATCAGTTGCCACAGAAAGAACACGAGCTTTGGTAAGAACGAAATGTGTCCAAATCCCAGTTTTGCCGTGTACGTGCCCTTGACCTATTAATTTAACCTCTGTAAGCTTTTGTTTCTTATTTATACGATGAAGAAAGTACTCTCTGCAATCCGAGGCCACATATCAAATTGCTTTGTAGCACAATTTACTCCTGTGTGTCTTTGTTTGGTTAATTATCCCAGGAGGGCTTTGTAGGGGTCGGAGGGCATAGTAAAGAAAGTTCCTTGCACAGTGCATGGCCCACAGGCAGATTCTGGGAGCAGAAGCAGAGCTGAGAGAAGGGCGTATGGAATGGAGAGGCCTGGACTAATAGGGGACTCTGGAGTGTTTGGGTCTCCTCGGGCTGCCTTTCTCTGCAGTGTGGGGAAAGCAGCCCAGCAAGAGGCCATTCTGAGGACCCCCGGCAGTGGAGGCGGAGGATCCCTGAAGGTGGGTGGCATTTGTCTGCTTACTGGAAGGGCTGTGGCTGTAGGACCCCAGAGGGACACAAAGAGAATCAGAAACCATTGTTCTGAACGGAGTGAGGCTGGCCGAGGGGTACTGGAAGCCAGCACCAGGGGGCGCTGTATGAGCATCCAGCTTCCCAGTCTCACCCACTTGAAACTTTGGGAAGAGCCGCTGAGTTACACTAGGTCTTGGCCTCTCCTCTTGGCTGGAGCCCGCTGGAGCCTGAAACTGACTTTTCATCATCATTAATATTGTTTGCTTTGGAAAAACTCCAAACGTTTGAAATTTTGCATTTCAGCAATCCTCAAAATGAGGCACCTGTGGCACTGAAATTATTGTTTTCCTTCTGTAAGGAGTTATCACGTTATCTTATTTGAAGTGATGACTCTCATTCATCAAATTGAATTTAATTAATTTTCATTTTTCAAGAGCTTGATAGCTGCTAACTCTATCCACTTGGCCAATAGCTCCCTGAAACAGTCTGTGTTTTTCCCTCTTGCATTTATTTGCATCCTAACAGGCTATATTTACTTCTCTAGAGTAAAACTGCTTTGTATGCCAGGCCACACTGACAAATTCTCTGGGGGGAAGAGAATCTGCTAGTAAAACACAACCCAAGAATTTGTGGCAAACAGATGAATACTAACATTGTTTTTGTAGGTGGAGGAGGGTAGAAGGGAGAAGGCCTTCTACACACCGGACACATTTTCCCTTTTAGGTTCTAGAAGGTGGTCTGGGCTGTCAGACCCCAGAGCAGAAGCAGCTGAGAATAGCCTCTGCCTGGAGACAACTTCAAAAGTGCTTTCTATCCTGTAGAGCCTAGGCTTGACTCGTTTGTAGAGGAAAATTTGAAATGGCTTTTCCATATTTGCTTTTCAGTTGCTTTAGAGGAAGCCTACGTCTAGGAGTGTTTTCATGTCAGTCCTGGCCATTTCAGATCCGCTGCCTTCAGGACTAACTATGACCTCAGGACTGTATCTGTGTGTTTGGGGACCTGACCTGAAGGGTCAGGTTTTATTTCTATATGTCAACATGTATAGTAGTATATATTCCCAGACTGTCCCAAGAGTCTTGCTAGGAAGTGCTCTAAAACAGAAAGACAAACCTGTTTGTAGGTTTGTGTTATGCATAATTACACTAACATTTATCATGTGACATATATATATATATATATAATGTATGTGTGTGTGTGTGTGTGTCTATGTACGCATATACACACTAATAGAGACAGGGCACTAAAGTGCAATTGCTTTTCAGCTTCAGCAAGATTCTACCGCCAATACTCTAAAACTTGTAGTCAGTACTCTGATCTTAAGGTATAATCATAAAGAACTTTTTTGGTTTTGGTTTTGGTTTTGTTTTGTTTTGTTTCATTGGAGACTGGGTTCCGTTGTGAGTGCAGGGCGACCTTAGGCTCCCTGAGCAGTCCAGGCTGTGCCCAGACTCCTTCCTTACCTTCCCGCCCGCCCCCACTCTGGATTTACAGGTCTATGCCCCCTGCCTCATTCTCTAACATTCTGTCATAGTGACCCCTGGTTTTTAACAGCTACTACAACAAATTATGTATTTCAACTTTCTCAGGATACAAACTAGTTTCTCAAGTATTATTTCACTGCCCTCAGAACAATCTGGTTTTAAAGTGAGAAGTCTAAAGCTGAGAAGGTAAAAGATGTGCCCACAACTGGGGAGTCAGATAAGACTTCCCACGGAACACTTGCTATGTTTTCTGTGTTATTACCTCTTTGGGAACCTTTAAAAAAAACCCTCAGAAATTGTGATAGTCATGAAAAAGAATGATTACCATGTAAAATTATGAGTATACATTGCCAGCCACCTTACTGGGGGCTTCTCTGAACTTCTCATGTAATCTCTCTGCCCTCCTCATTTGGCAGAGGAAGACTCAGAGGCTGAGCGAGGTGAGACAAGCCCAGGATCACACAGCATCACATTTGCTGAAGACAAGTACGAACTCAGCTCCACCTGCCTCTTGAAACTGTGCTCTTTCCATTTGGCAGGGTTACCTAGCAGCAGTGATTTTCACTTTAATGAATTTTTAATTTTTAAAAATTTTAAAATAATTTTCACTATATTAGGGAATGAACAAAGGGCCTTCACACAGAAGGCCTTCATACATCCTCAGCTCTCTTTTATTTTATTTTATTTTTGAGACAGAGTCTGCTTTGTAGTTCAGGCTGGCCTTGAGCCTACTATGCAACCCAGGCAAACCTCAAACTCAGCAATCCTCCTGTCTCTGCCTCCCAAGTGCTGGGATTACAGGCGTGAGCCGCCACGCCTGGCACTGTGGTATGTGGTATTGATGTCTGGTGGGCATGAGTCACCACGCCCAGCATTGTATGTAGTTTCCGGGGATTGAACTCAGGACCTTGTGCTTGCGAGGCAGGCACCGGAACCACTGAGCTAAATCTCCAGCCCCTATTTTTTAAATCTTGATACAAGGGCTGAGCTGCTAAATTGCCCAGGCAGGGTTAGAACTTGCAGTCCTCTCAGCCTTGCAGAGTGCTGGGATTGCAGGTGTGTACCACCACGCCTAGAGACTTTAGAGAAAGTTTAAATTAGTGCTGCTGCCAAGTGTCAGGCCTGTCTGGAGCAATTCTACAAGGTCTTTGTGTTTTACTGTAACTTTAATGGTAAACTGCAAAGACTTGTTCCCTATCAGGGAGGAGAGGAACAGAGACTGTAAGAGGGTGTACATCCTGTTAGCGACTGGGAAAGCCACTCCACAGAGCTGACTGGCCCAGAGGTTTCTGGGACTTTGGCTCCAACTGTTCCGAGAATGAGTGGCTTGTCTGGGAGGGCCAAATCCAAAGCACTGCAGAGAGATCACAAGTGCAAGAGGCAGGACAGTTGTGCCCGAGTCCTCTTGCCATTTAGAAACTGTGTGATCTGGGCAACTTCCTTAGCCTCTCAGAGATTCTGCTTCCTTTCTTAAAAAAACAAGGATTAAATTAGATAATGCATGCAAAGCAGAACAAAAAACAAAGTACTATTCTGTGTGCTCTTCAAGGAGCCCTTTACCCTGTGTGACAGCTCTGCCTAGTGACTGCCAGGGCCCTGCACGCTGCCTTGGGACAGGCTTGCTGAGAGACAGCTCTCATTTCCTGCGGAAGCTTTCGGGGCTCTTCTATAAGAAGCTGCCTCAGAGGAAAAGGCTGTGGTTTGTTTTGTTCTCTTTGTTTGGTTTTGCTTCTTTCATTTTTTGAGTCAGAGTCTCATTCTGTAATTCAGAGCTACTCTTGAACTCATTAGATAGCCCAGACAGGCCTCGATCCTTCTACCTCAGCCTCCCGAGTGCTAGGGTTACAGGTGTGCACCACCCTGCCCAGTCTCACAGTTTGTGTTAAGAAGCAACTCTGCTAAGCACTGGAGCATTTCCTGTTTGACAGGCCTTGACAGTAGTAAGAAAGAAGACAGCGCGTCACTGCAGGGTCCCAGGACCCAAGATGCATGGGTGCAGAAAGGTGCCTGGCTGGCTTAGTGGTGCATGGAGTCCAGCTTCAGGCTTCCTCCTCTGTCCTCTGGGCCAGCACAGTTGCCTCTAAGCCTCAGTCGTTTTCTTTGTACAGTGAGGTTAACAATGTCCACCTTCCAGGGCTCCTGTAAGGATTGCAGGTACTGTTGCTGAAGAAACGTCTGGTATAAAGCGCAGTCTGGGAATGTTCTCTGCATTCCCTTCCTGTGCTTTCTCCCTCGGGTTGTAGCAGGGTCACATGGTAACAGACACGTGGGCAGAAGGCAGCTGGTCAAGGAAAGGCTGTACAGGAAAGAGGTCTCTGCCTCCTCTGCAGGAGCCCCCTAGGTCCCTCTGTTCAGACCTCCCACCCGGTGTGTTCTCCTACTTGGGAATTTATAAAGATGACAAAGCAATTTAATTTTTTTAAGTGACAGGAAGCTATACACGTTAAAGTGAACACTCTTTAGATAGCTCCATGTGGGGAGCCCCACAGGCTGCACATCAAACTCCTGTGTCACCTCACTGAGAACCAAGGAATTGCCCCTTTGTGGTACAAATGCAAAGTACAGTATTTTTCTGTTACATCTGGAGACCCTCTAGTGTTTGTTTGAGGTCAGATTTTCCTTCCTTCCCTCTGCTGGACCGTCTATTTCTGTTTCCAAACTGGAATGCTGACTTGTTAGTCTTTGCTTATGCAGTTGCTGAGAGTGCAGTTTTTGAGTCATGCATCATTATCAAATTGATTTCTGCAAAAGTCTTTGCTTCCCTTACCAGTGCTCTGCGAATGCTAGTTCCTAGCTTCTCAGTCTAAATAGATGCAATCCTCCTGTCCTATGTGGCCAAACCCTCCCATTTAAACCCTCCCTGTTTAAATGGCTCCCAGAAGCGTCAACTCATCAGCGTGAATGTTAGTTACTTCAAATCCAAAATTCTGTGGGTCCCTCATGGAAACACTGGACCCAAAGTTAGAGAAAGGATGAAGTATGACAGAGCCACATGTCCCTAGACCACGTCTATTGCTCAGGCACATAGGGAACCACAGTGCTATCCTGAGCTCTAGGCTCCACATGGGGACTGCAAGGTAAGATGGCACCACATAAATGTATAGCATGATTCTTGTTCTCAGGAAACCTATAATAAAATGCTGGACACAGATGTGCATAGAAATAGAGAATGTTAACCTGGTTAGTGTTTGCAGTGAGGGAAGCAGATAAATAACATGTGGATTTGGGGAATGTTACCCACAGCTGAGAACTAAGTGAGGGCTATTCAGGATCTATGTGAGTTGAAAGGGTAACGCAAAGAAGATCCTAGGCAGAAGAAATAGCTCACGTGGAACTGAGAACCCGTCTAGTGGGTTTAAGGCACTCAGGGTTCATCAGCCTATTTGGTTTATTTGTTTTAGGAGAATACAGGAAGTCAGCTTTGTGAAGATAAATTGGGAGGCGGACTTCCAAGCAGAGGAGTTAGGGCTTAATCTTTTAGATAGAGAAGTGCCTGAAAGCAGCAGTGTTGCAGGAAATGGATGTTGGCAGAGGCGTTCGGAGAGACAGTGAGGCAGAGAAGACCCAGGCAGAGGAGTTGTTAGGGAACTATGGACAAGAACTGACGCAAAATCTCAAAAGCCCAAACTAGGACAAGGCCAGAAGAGAGATATAAGAGAGGAGAGGCAACTGCATCAAAGGTGAATGGGAGATAGAGCTGGTTTGCAAGACAATGAATGCATTGCCTCCCGAAGTACAGTAGTTGAGGACTGGTGACACAGCCAGCAAGGGAAAGGCCAAAGTCCCCCAAGTTGCTGCAGAGCTGAGGCAGAGCTCAGGGCTACATTCCGAGTTGCAAACAGGTCTGGGTGTTGATTGGGTGGAAGAGAGCGATTTTCTGGCTGTGGTGGGTGAGATGAAGTCAGGGACGATTACAGAACATACTGTCCGTTCTGAGAGAACTCAAGGAGAATGGAGGGAGCAGGGCGGCAATGGCAGTAGGTCAGGGTGAAGAGAATGGACTAAGAGATAAGGACTTCAATATTTTAAAAATTTTTTCCTCCATTTTCCTCCCTTCCCTTCAACCCTTTGTACCCTCCTCTTTTGCAAACACTTTGTTTACATTTTTTCTTCCATTCTCTTTTTTCCCTTCCCCTTCTCTTCTCTTGTTCCCCTTCCATTTGAAAATGTTTCTCCTACTTCCCAGTATCTATCTTCCATTATGCTCCTTATTCAGGACTTTACTATTCTAGGAGAACTTCATGGGAAGGCAGGTTGGTCTCTCATGTGGGACAGAGTGAAGCTGCAGAGAGACAGGGTCAGTAAATCAGGAAAAAGCAGGCTGAAGCACTGTTTTGATGGTAAGCCTGGCCTCCTAAGGTGCCCATGCAGTACTGGTTCAGGCTGACAGTGATACGGAGCCATCCGTGCAGATAGGTAGGGAAGGGACTTGTGTAGTCAGAAGTTGTACCGCCAAGGACTTTAGCCTCAGAGAGCTTGTCCCACTGAAACAGGACCTCAGAAAGGACTGGGAGACATGGATAGGATCAGAGTCCAGGCCAGCAAAAGAGCTGTAGCCAGCAGGTATGTGGCAATGGTTTCTTTTAGGTGTGCTGTTCCCTAGTCCCTGTGGTTTACAGAGACGCTTCTGGGGCTGCTGAAGGGACAGAAGGCCGCCAAATTCCTGTAATTTCATTCAACCTGAACAAGTCTGCATGTTTCGTTTTACTTTGTTTTGTTTTCTTATGGAGTTCTCTGGTAGGATTGAATGTGAAGAAAAGATTCCACTACTAACATAAAATTTGAAAGTCACTCGTGGAAGATTTTACCTACTAGAAATAAAATAGAACATTTCATTGGCAGAGAAAAAAAACAACCTTGATGGAGTTGAGTGTTCCAAAATGGTCCAGGTTCTCATATATGAAAAAGAAAGGTGCTAAGTGTATACCTCATAATAAGTACTTGTATTTACTAAAGATCAAGGTGCAGCAACAGGAGCAAACAGAAGGGAAGAGTTAACACAAAAGGGCCTCGGTAATTCAGGCTTCCAGTATTTAGAAGGTCCGACATCCATCGGTCCTAGGCGCTTTCCAGAGTCTTTCTCTTCTGATGTCAGCAACCTGCATGATCTCCTACACTCAAAGCTGCTTATCTTTAGAGTGGTCTTGTGTTTATGGCTGAGTGGAGAGAGAAGGCAGGTGGCTCACACGCAGCCCCCTTGTTTTAGGATTATGAAAGTATAGGTAAGTTAGCGGTGGTATAACATTTACAGCTGAAGGAAGGAAGTGACTCAGCTCCTTTGTTTCTAACTGTACTAACCTGAAAGTTCATCAATTAAGAAACAATTGAATAAGTGTGTGGGCCATGCATCCATTAAATGCAACCAGTAAGAGCTATGCATATATATTGACCCAACACAGGCAGATGTTCCTCGCCTGTTACTGGGGTCCAGAAGCAAGTTTCAGGATAATACATGTGAGACATATAAAACAAACAAACAAAGGAAACAGAAACTTGGGCATCGTGAATGTAGCATCTGAAAGATGATAAGGAAGAGTCCACATCAGACTTGGTCTTCTTTAAGCACTTTTTATGTGGTGGGATACTTTCATATTTTGTAAGTGGTAACCACGAATCTGTGCTTTCCTTCATGTATTTTACTTGAACATGACTATAGATTCATCAGAAGTTGCAAAAGAAATAGTACAGAAAATCCTATGTTCCCTTCATCTGCTTTCCTTACATAACAATAGTACAATATCAAGGCTACAAAACTGACATTGGTGCAATACATAGACATTATGCAGCTCTCACCAGGCTTGTATGCACTATTGTGTGTGTATAGTTCTAAGCAAATATATTGCATATGTAGATTTACTTAACCACCATCACAGTTAAGATACACAATGGTGGGCCTGAGATTTAGCTCAGTGGTTCCGGCCCCTGCCGCACAAGTGCAAAGTCCTGAGTTCGATCCCGGTAACCACATACAATGCTGGGCATGGTGACTCACGCCCACCAGCCATCAATACCACATACCACAGTGCCAGGCGTGGTGGCTCACACCTGTAATCCCAGCACTCGGGAGGCAGAGACAGGAGGATTGCCGAGTTCAAGGTTTAGCTGGGCTACATAGTGAGCTCAGGGCCAGCCTGAACTACAAAGCAAGACCCTGCCTCGAAAAAAAAAAAAAAAAAAAGAAGATACACAATGGTTCCATCACCACGGTAATCCCACATTTTATTCTGTATAGTCATATCAACTTTCTCTTCTCTGTTCCCTGGTAACCAGCAATCTTTTCTTTATTTCTATAATTTTGTCCTTCCAAGAATGTTATATAACTATAATCTTATATATACTGTTTAAGAAATCTGTAACTTCTTGAAAATAGGTCTTTTCTTCATGCAGCATAATTTCTTTGATACTCATTCAAGTATTTCATGCATCAGTAATTCAATTTTTTATTTACTGTTGTTCAT